>CAUYRH010013259.1:0-36843 GCA_963574655.1 Perodicticus potto | reverse complement strand
GCAATGTCCCCAGGGTTATAGGGCTGGATTTTGATCTTGAATGTGTTGATGGCAAAGCCATGTGGGCACAGTGCCTGTTAAAAATTGATCATGGGTAAGATATGCATTAACCTCTTTTTCCTTTAAAAAAAAAAAAAAAAGAACTTCTTTGCCACTTATTGCCTTAATGCTTTTATTTAGGTAACTCAAGCTTGCTTTCATTTATTTATTTTTTCCTGTTGTCTGTACCCTCCATACTCTTTCTGAGTGGCCTTGTAGTTTTTCCCTTTTGTTGCTGATATTTGTCTTCTAGCTGTGCCTTTTTCATTTTTTCCTATGTTCCTACTTTATAGGTTCGATCTTCCAATAGTTTTAATTCTTGGTATAATGAGAAAAGATATGATCACCAGACAGTTATAAACCAACCTGCTCAAAGGAAGCCTGATTTCTAGCTCCCTTCCTCTATCTTTACAGGGTGTTTTTTTTCATTCACTTTAAAGCATCCTATGGTCACTGATGTTGTATTTTGAGACAGATAGAAATGCCACATTGAAAGCTTTTTGAAAACTCTTCCTGACCACAAAATTATTTTTAAAATCACACTAAGTGAGACTAGGCAAAAACAAATGGCTGGCTAACAGGAGAGAAGTTCCAATAGAGCTAGGTAGCCCTCAGGTAAACTCATTAGGGCTCTACTCTTGCCCGGAGCATAGATTCACATGGTTACAAATAGGATGCTCTATACCCAGCATCATTCCTACTAATGAGGGGATGAAGACTCTTTCAATGTTATGGGAATACACTGTCCGTAATGGATCTTGCTCTTAAAATCACTGCTCAGGTAATTAATGGCCTATTTTCTACCTGAGATCTAGAACAGACACTGGAAACAATATTGTTATACCATATATAAAATTGACCAGATTCTACGGCTTACACCTGTAGTCCTAGCTAGCACTCCGGGAGGCAGAGGAGGGAGGATCACTTGAGCTCAAGAGTTCAAGACTGGCCTGAGCAAGAGCAAGACCCCTGTCTCTACTAAAAAATAGAAAAATTGGCAGGTGTCGTGGCACAAACCCAACTACTCAGGGAACACTGATACAAGAGGATTGCTTAAGCCCAGCAGTTTGAGGTTGCTGTGAGGTATGATGGTACCATTACAATCTTCCCAGGGAAACAGGATGAGATAATGTACCAAATAAATAAATAAAATTAGGAGTGAGCTCTCTATTTGAAAAGGATTTTCAAGAAACGTAATGCTGGTCTGTGCTATTTCTCATTGTTAGCAACGAAAAGTAGCTGCTCTGCAGAGAAGTAAGGTTCAGTGCTATGAAATTGCTAGTCTGTGAGATAAAGTATAATTGAATTGTGTGACTGATAATACCCTGTTAAACATATGAATTTAGATATTAAATAATCAGTCATAAAAAGTTAGAATTATTTTTTCTATCCCACTTTGGCAAACTGATTTTTGAGAATTTACTACTAGTAAATTAATTATGTTTTTAGGTGAGCCAATTGGTATGTTTGCAGTGACTAGTTTGAATTATAATTCATTTTATTCACACATCCAATTACTTCTCATAGAAAGGGTTCAGAAAATCTCCCAGTACAACAAAGTAAAGCCTTAACTTCAGAAAACATGTATACTTCAGTGTTTTTCAATTTCTTTCTCAATTGAATGAAAAAATCTAAAGTTCAGCTATTCTCTAACAAAGTATTGTAGTTGGAAAGATGGTAGAATAAAGTGTTTTTATAAAACTTTGTTCATAGTTAATATATTTTCTCCCAAATTTTGGAATATCACCTCAAACTTTAAGGAAAAAAACCTGAATACGAATGGTAAAAATGGAGAAAAAGGAAAGAAATGGAAAGGAAAAGAAAAACCCCAGGACAACTGTCCTCCTAGAGAAGCATATTGAGTTACCGTAAAAGTGAACTAGAGTCTAAACCAGGTTACATTTCTGGGATACAGTAAAGATTTAGTATGAACCAGTCAGAGGTTATGTCAGGAAGCTATGAGGAATGAATTGCAATTTATTGGTAACTGAGAAAATGGGATTCAGGTCATGGCAATATACTATAGATTGGTTCAGAGGTTGGCACTCTATTTAGTTCTGAATGACTACAGCAAACTGAGGTAGAAAAATGAGAAAAAGAAAGGAGCGTCCACCGGAGATTTAGCTGGAGTTCCAGATGGTGGGAAAGCAGAAACTACACAGGTAAGGCTTGGTAACCCCAAAGAATCATGGACTGATGCAGGTTTTAGGGCCAAAGTACAGCTACTTTAGTTGTTCTCAACTTTTCTGGTTCTTGCCTTCTCGTACTCAGTTGTTACTACCGACAGGGTACGGAGTTTGGTTTGTCAAATTCATGGTCTCTAAACCCCAGGCATGGGTAAAAGAGAGTGGAATCCACACACGGGCATTGAATGGTCATTCAATACTGGCCACTGGCCACAGACGTGAGTGGGACAGAGGACTGTACCATCACTTCCTGACTCAGTGACCAGGCACATCACAAAAGACTTCTACCAAGGGTTTTTGACATAGTCTACAACTCCAGTAAATGCTGCCCTCCCTTCAGCAAATGTTAGCTTGGAAAATCAACCACCTTAGGACAATGGAGCTGAGGTTAAACCATGGGGAGTGGGCTGTGGCCAGCAGGGCCCCCATAGCCTGGGAAATGTTCAGGGAGCAACCCCCAACCACTCTCCTCCTTTAACAACGTTCTTTCCACCTGCCAGAAGTCACGTAGCCCATGCACACTTGCCTCACTAACGGCCAGCACACCCCCTTTCCCCTTTAAGGTTGAGCTCTACCCCATGTGTTAAGATTTATGCAACCTTGTTAAGATACTGTATAAATAAAGCCATTTCCACAGTTCAGGGGCTGCTGCAGTCATCAGCTGCGTCAGCCCTCCCAATGGCCATCCTATCTCTCGGCTCCTGTGTGTTTTGTCCTCATGTCTGTCCCTCTTCCTCATTTCCCATCATTCCACTCAGGTCAACGCTCCCTCCTCACACTGGGTCATGAGAGGTCCCCCTCTCATGATGGTGGCGACATTAAACCAATGCCCTGAGAACACAGTGATTCCTGCAATGTCACTGAATGGTGAGAAGAGGCAATCATACCAATTTAAAGAAATACTTAAAAGTAATTACGGCTGAACCAGGATAATACTGTGAAGTATGGAATTCCATACCGTCTTTACAATAATTCTGCTGCTTTTTCTCTCATGATAAAATCCCCCATTTCTAATATATAATAGCTGTATTTGCTCTCTCCTTCCACACTGTGGAGACCCTTCATTCCCTCTAGGGTATAATTGGCTGATAATTTATTAAAGTATTATCTACCCTAGTGGAATTTTTATTACAATAAGGATCAAAGCAGTAATCCAAAGAAAAATCATCAAATATGTACGTGGCTACCTTTCTACTTTGATCACGGCAGACATAGCAAAACTTGGAATTCTTTTCTTTCTTTTCTTTTCTTTTTTTTTTTTTTTTTTTTTGACCATGAAGAAGGTACTTTATTGAGGTGACTGGGAGTAAAAGATACCTGCACCCAGCCCTAGCCTTAGCCCCCTCAGTACAATTTCATGGGTGGAAAGGACCATGCTTCTGGACTGCTCTGTGCCACCACCAGAAAAGGCTGGGAAGTGGAGCAGAGGAGCTGGGGCTCTAGTCCGGGGCAGAAGTTCAGGGCAACAAGGGTGATGGTGGATAAGGCAGGGGCTGAGGTGGGCCAACCCCTCAGGGCTGGTGAGTGGGTGGTGTGGTTAGCAACCAGATGCTTTTCAGCAGGTCAAAGGCTGTTGGGGGGCCCAAGGCTGTACCAGATGGCAAAGGCAATGAGAGAAAGGCGGGTGGTCAGGAACCTCTCGATGGCGCCAGCCTCACCCTATGCATAGTGGGCATTCTGGAGGTGTGATGCATGGTGAAGGTGAACTCCTTTATCCCCTGTGGCCTTTTCTGCCTCCCCTCCCCTGGGGCCTCCTCAGAACTGTTAGTCCAGGAGGGTGTCATCCTTTGCCTCTCTGGGCCCTGAGGCTTGGCCCTGGCAAGGGTGGCTGGCAGTCCCGCAGCACCAGGGAAAGGTTGGGCACATAGCCATGGCAGGCCTGTAAGGTATCCACCATGGCATCGCTGGCCTCTTGCACCAGGTTCCTCCTAGGGAAGAACGCTGCTGGCATTGCAGCTCCCTCAACAGCTGCCCCACACCAGGTGGCTCTAGGGATCTGGGTGGCCCTGAGCCTGAGCCTCCAGGTATCTGATTTTCCTTGCCCCTTGATTATAGGGCTGGTTCTTGCACCTTGCCAGGGCTTGGAGAGGGCAGGGTGGGGACTGGAGTAGTGGAATTCTTTCTTACCAAAACCAGAGAAGCCACAGAATCTTCCTCAGCATTGGGGTTTCAAGCAGCCACAAACAACTGAGCAAAGTAAATGAGCAACTTAAACTTATTTATAGGGCCGGGTGCAGTGGCTCACACCTATAATCCCAGTACTCTGGGAGGCCCAGGCAAATGAATTGCTTAGGCTCAGGAGTTTGAGACCAGCCTGAGCTAGAGAGAGATCTCATCTCTAAAAAATACCAGGTGCGTGGCAGGCCCTTGTAGTCCCAGCTACTCAGGAGGCTGAGGCAAGAGAATGACTTGACTGCAAGAGTTTGAGATTGCTGTGATTTGTGACACTATGGCACTCAACCCCAGGGTGACTGAGGCCAAACAAACAAAAAAAGACTTATTTATAACTCAGGAACTATGTGATAAAACTCTGATGGCTACCTATTAAGCATCCATTGAGACCTATAAATATGGAGAAAGTATGAAATACATGCACTGGTGAAAGGATTGGGACTGAGGGATGATAATCCATACAATTATAAATCTAGTTCAGCTATTAAATATGATATTGTAGGAAAATCAATGAATAAATGCAATCATTAACAACAGAACTCATGGCCAAAGTGTCATAGACCCAAGCAGCCAATAACTGTCCTACAAAATGCAAAGAGGTCACATTCAAGATCACAGGTATGGATGGTTGAGCAAAGATTGAAGTGCTGCATGAAAAATTTTATTTAAATTTCTGTTGTTGTAGTTGTTGTGTTATGGATGACTATCATTTTCTACACACTCAATATACGTGTTTCTACTCTTCAAGAAACAAAACAGAAATTACAGATCCAAATTACTATATCCCTTTCAAAGTAGCTGCCCTGACAGGATATACATTTATTTCAGCAGTACTGCCATTGCTTAAAACAGTTTTAGAACTCCTCATGAAATTGCTTTCAGAGCCTGAAGCTAATTTCTTTGACTATCCCCGATAGTTGCAAATCTTCATCCTTTGACAGGGGATTTGATTTTCAGAGCTTGCCAAAAGTCAAGACTAGTGAATAAAGTAGTTGGTTAAATTGGATTGTAATGTTTGGATTTCAAAAATAAGGTGAGCTACAAAGTTGTGAGCCTGGTTTTCTCATACAGCTGATGAACCATTTTAGAAAGCAATTACCAAGGGGAATTTTTTAAAGTGCATTTTTAGTTTCTTCCTTTATAAAATCAGGGGATACCATTAGCTGACCTCTACATTCCCTCACAGATCATGATTCCATGTCTCATTTATTTCTTTATTTAAAAACCTTTGAAAGAGGAGCAGTGCCTATGGCTCAGTGAGTAGAGCGCCGGCCCCATATACCAGAGGTAGCAGGTTCAAACTTGGCCCCAGCCAAAAACTGAAAACAAACAAACAAAAAAAAAAACCTTTGAAAAATTTGCCACTACTTTAAAGAAAAATAAGACAAATCTCGAAATAATTGAAAACATTTTTATCTTAAAAGAGTCCTTCATCAGTCTCACATAGTACTGGTGCACTTTATATTCTTTAAAGTCACTGGCATTCATTTTCCTCTGCCATCAAGTGAGGAAAGGTCTTGGATTGATGACCCTTTAGCTGTACAGTGATATGATACTGTATTACTTAGCTACTACTTTATAACAATTTATTCTAAAATTAAGGGGCTTACAACAATTTTCATTACCTCAGGAATCTAGGCCCTGCTCAGCTGTGGCCTTCACTGCAGGGTTTCTCACAAGCTACAGTCAAGATTTCCTCCGGGTTGCAGGAATCCCGATGATGAACCGTGGAAGAATTTGCTTCCAAGCTCACGGTGTGATTGTTGGCACTATTCCACGCTTCATTGGCTTCAGTCCTGCTGGTGGTTGCCTGAAGGCTGCCCTCAATTCCTTTTTCAGGAAGGCCTCTCTATAAGACATCTTGTTACATGGTAACTTGCTTTATTGAAGCTAATAAACAAGAAGAACCAGAGAAAATGAGAGTATGAGCAAGATGGAAATCATGGTCTTTGTACCCTTATCTCAGAAGCAACATCCCATCACTTCTGCTATATTCTGTTCTTCAGTAATGAGTAATGAGGTAGAGCCCCTACTCAAGGGGAAGGAGTTACACCAGGGTATGAACATCATAAGGAGGACATGACAAGGATTCAATTTATAAACAACCTACTGTCAGGCTGGCAGGGGTCTTTGCTCTCAGGGCTTAGAATGACCAGTCACACCAACAGCAAGGCAAGCATGAAATGAAATTTATTGAGGAAGAGAAAGTTAGGATTACAGAGCAAGGTACAGGTTCACACAGCAAGATATGTCAGCTACAGACAAGGACAAGTGAGTCCCTTTTCTTAACAAAAAGGCTCTGATAACTGTCTGGGATCTTGTTTTATACTGTCTGGATGGGGCCCTTCTTGTGGTTCATTTCAGATATCACCATAGAACCACTTTGATGGACAATTAACACCATAATAATGAGCCTGAGGTTTCTCTAAGTCACTTCCCAAGTCCTGTTGTGCCTGGGCTGCCTGACCTGTGGGCTGGAGGATTACCTGCATTCTTCTGCAGATAAGCAAGGATTCTGCCTTCCCCAGGTGTGACAGTTGCTCAGGGCAGGATTAAGGTGGAGCAGAAGGAGCCTGCACTTGTCCATCTTCCTTGGTGGGGCAATTGCTCCAGGCAGCACCAACTAAGCCACCCACTGTGGTTTCTAAGAGAGTCTCTGTATCTGTAAACTTGTAAAATCAAGAAGACAAGTTAAGACAAGTTATCTGCTCCCCCAACCAATATACACACCCAACAAATGGTAAGACAGACATAGGTTAACAAACACAGACATTCCTCTTTGAAAAGGGAGAAAACGGGGGACACATGTATTTTCTACTATCTCTGTATATTTAAGTCCATGTTGGCAATGGTTTTTTTTATTATTAAATCATAATTGTGTACATTAATACAATCATGGGGTACAATGTGCTGGCCTCATATACGATTTAAAATATTTTCAACAAACTGGTTAACATACCCTTCATGGCATTTTCTTAGTTATTATATGAGGGTATTTGTATTCTGCATTTAGTAATTTTCACCTATACCCTTCTAAGATGCACAGTAGGTGTGGCCCCACCAATTACCCTCCCTCCACTTATCCTCCCTCCTTCCCTCCCCTCCCTTGCCTCTTTCCCCATATTCTTGTGCTATAATTGGGTTATAGCCTTCATATGAAAGCTATAAATTAGCTTCATAGTAGGACTGAGTACATTGGATACTTTTTCTTCCATTCTTGAGATACTTTGCTAAGAAGACTATGTTCCAGCTCCATCCATGTAAACATGGAAGAGGTATAGTCTCCATCTTTCTTTAAGGCTGCATAATATTCCATGGTATACATGTATCACAATTTATTAATCCATTGTTAGGTCAATGGGCACTTGGGCTTCTTCCATGACTTAGCAATTATGAATTGGGCAGCAATAAACATTCTGGTACAACTATCTCTGTTGTAATGTGATTTTTGGTCTTCTGGGAGTATACCTAGTAAAGGAATTATAGGGTCAAATGGCAGGTCTATTTTTAGATCTCTAAGTATTCTCCAAACATCCTTCCAAAAGGAACGTATTATTTTGCATTCCCACCAGCAATGTAGAAGTGTTCCCTTTTCTCCACATCCATGCCAACATCTCTGGTTTGGGGATTTTGTTATGTGGGCCAATCTTACTGGAGTTAGATGATATCTCAAAGAAAAGTTTTGTTTTGCATTCCTCTTATAATTAAGGATGGTGAGCATTTTTTCGTGTGTGTGTAGGCCGTGTGCCTGTCTTCTTTAGAGAAGTTTTGCTTCAAGTCCTTTGCCCACCCTGAGATGGGATCACTTGTAGTTTCCTTGGTTATGCAAGAAGTCAATCCCAGGGAGGTTTGCATCAGATGCAGTCAGGCAGAGGAAGACCAGAGGACCCAAGGGTAGATAAGGCATGGCTCTATTCAGGTCATGGCCACCGGAGAGCAAGCATAGGAAGTCCTAGCGAGTGGAAAGTCCCGACCACTTATGTCTCCAAGGGAACAGTGGTGGCAAAGTGCCAAGTAGCAGTTACATAATCATGACTGCATGGTACAGTTATGGGTACATAAGGAAACATGGTGCCCTCCAGTGGAACCATGGTGAGAGAGCCCAGACAATTACATCTTCTCCCACAGGGCTACTGGTAATATCTTCCTCACAGGATTGTTAGGGGGATTGTGTAGATGTTAAAAGTACTTAGACAAGGTCTTAGGCTGGATGCAGTGGCTCATACCTGTAATCCTAGCACTCTGGGAAGCCAAGGCAGGTGGATTGCCTGAGCTCACAAGTTGGAGACCAGCCTGAGCAAGAGCGAGACCTGTCTGTACTAAAAATAGGAAATATAGCCAGGTGTTGTGGCAGGCTCCTGTAGTCCCTACTAATAAGGAGGCTGAGGCATGAAGATTGCTCAAGTCCAAGAGTTTGAGTTTGCTGTGAGCTATGACGTCACAGCACTCTACCCAGGGCAACCAAGTGAGACTCTGTCTCAAAAGAAGAAGAAGAAGAAGAAGAAGAGGTCCTGTGGTAAATTCTGCATAAAGGCTCACTCTCATGAGCTATGGCTTGGTTTCAGTCATGAATCAGTAAGGAATGTAGATTTAAGGGGGAGGGGCAAGATGGCCAACTGGAAGCAGCTTCCGACAGAGGCTCCTGTCCAAAAGGAAAGATAACCTCCAGAAACTGCCCAATTGAGCTAAAGACTGGGAGCCCCACCGAGAGAGAGAGAGAAGTGATAACTACAGGTCACTTCTGAGGCAAGCTGCAACTTCAAGAAACCAAGCTTTAGGCAGAAAAACTGAAATAAAGTATTCCACCATTCTGAACTTCCAGGACACCCTTCCCCCCTTACCTGACACACCAGAAGCCTGACCTTTGCTGAAACTGAGGGAGGAGGACTTGAGCAGCGCTCACCCTCTCAATCTGCCTCACCAGGTGACCTGCCAGGTAGGAGACTCTGGGGCCCCACCAGGCCCCCGCTAGCCCCCAGGCCAGGAACTCCACTGGGACACCCACGTGACCCGATTGGCACTTCTCCAGGCCTTGGCCCGCTGCCTGCAGTGGCCAGGAAGTCCACTGGGACTCACGCACTCCCATCTGTGCCCTGCCCAGCCCGATTCATGCCACAGGCCAGCTGCCAACAGTGGTCAAGAACTCCACTCCGCAGGGAGCCCACACAGCCCCAATTTGCATCTCTGCTGGGCCTTGGCAGAGTCCACTGGACTTTCTAAAGATTTATCATTGTTTTCAATAAATGTGAATGGTTTACATTGTCTGCTAAAGATGCATAGGTTGGCTGACTGGATACCAAAACTCAGACCAGATATCTGCTGCATACAAGAATCTCATCTTACCTTAAAAGATAAATTTAGGCTCAAGGTGAAGGGATGGTCATCTATATTTCAGGCAATTGGAAAACAGAAAAAAGCAGGTGTTGCAATCTTATTTGCAGATACAATAGGCTTTAAACCAACCAAAGTAAAGAAGGATAAAGACGGACATTTCATATTTGTTAAAGGTAATACTAAATATGATGAGATTTCAAGTATTAATATTTATGCACCCAACCACAATGCACCTCTATTTATAAGAAAAAAATCTTATAGACATGAGCAACTTGATTTCCTCCAGCTCCATAGTACTTGGAGATTTTAATACTTCTTTAGCAGTGTTGGGTAGATCCTCCAAAAAGAAGCTAAGTAAAGAAATTTTAGATTTAAACTTAAAAAATGCCATGAAGGGTTTTCTAAACTGTTTGATGAAAACATTTCAGATTGTATGTGAAACCAGCACATCGTACCTCTTGATTGCACTAATGTACGCAGCTATGATTTAATAAAAAAAAAAGAATGTAGATTTAAAGACATTGTTGCGAATTGTGTATCTTCTTTAAAAAAGGGTCCTAAAAGCAAAAATTTCTACAGATAAGAAGAAATGTAAAAAGAATATGTGTCTTTTAACGTAACAGTGGTATAATGACCTTTCTGCGTGGTGTTGATTCCAGGTATCCCCTGTAGCTGCTCAAACAATAAAGAGAGTCACCACAGAAGATCTCCAATTGACAAATTGTTTCCGTCTTCCTATAGTTTGGAAATGTGTCCCCCCAAAACTCAAGTTGAAATCTGATCCCCAGTGTTGGAAGTGGGGCCTAATGGGAAGAGTTTGGGCCCTAGGGGCACATCCCTCAGAATGATGCAGCGTCATCCTTACTGTAATGATGGTACGGCTATGAGTTCTGCTGCTATTAGTCTATTAATTCCCACAAGAGATTAAAAGAGTCTGGCACCTCCCTCCTATTTCTCTTAATGTTACCTCACTGTGATAATCCCTGCCTAGGCCAGCTCCCTTCCACCTTCCACCATGAGTGGAACAGCCCGATCCCCTCCCAGAAGCAGATGCTGGTGCCACGCTTCTTGTACAGCCTGCAGAACTTTCAGCCAAGTTAGATATTCCTTTATAACAACAGAAATGGACAAAGACACATCTTATTCTGAACTCTGGTTGTTACAAATCTATTTCTTTGTTCTATCTCTTCATGTGAAATTCTCACAAGAAAGGATCAAAGTATAATCTTCAAAAATATTTTTTCCATAATTCAGGATTACAAACTCGGCCCAATTTGATGCATATCAGAACTGTATAAATGCTGTTGAGTAAATTAATGGATATATGGATGGATGGATGAATAAAGGAATAAGTGTAATAACTCCTAAAAGTCCTGTTCATTTTTCTCTCAAAGTCTGAGACTGAGCCTCACAATGTAACATGTTATAAAGAAAAGAAAAAGATTTAAGCATATTTCTCCATTATGGTACTTTCTATCTCAGTGATTCTCAATTTGAGCTGCATATGGAAATTACCTGGGGAAATTATACTGCTTCCAGGGTTTCGCCCTTCCCTGGAAAATCTAATATAATTAGTTGAGAGTGTGGTATGGCCACTGGGAGTCTTAAAAGTTCCCAAGGTGTTTTTAATGTGCAGCCAAGGTTGAGATCCATGGTTATATCTGCTGTGGATAATTGATATCTCACTGAAAAAGTAAATTCAAACACAATATATAACTCTTCAGAGTCTTACTGAATTTATATTAAACTTTGATTCCATAGATAGAATGATAAATTGTCTTGCCTCAACATAGATCCCAAGAAGTAATGCCCCTGGAAACTTATATTATAATCAGGCCACTAAAATTAGAATTGGAAAGAAGAGCCTTTTGAGAGATCGAATAATGCTTTCAAATGATGTGAAAATCAAGTTATGTCCTAGCCTTTTTTCCTCTTAAACCTATATTTTAAGACTCACGCAGCCACATGGAAAAAAAAAAAGCACATGCACTCAACTTTCAACTGTCATATATAGGAAGAAGAAACAGCTAAGCCTGTTTGGAGTCATTATTTTCAGAAAGACGTTTTTCCCAAAAACTGCTTTATGAAACTATGCTGGGGAACATTTTTTTCTTTTTTAGCCAGGTGGTTCTACAATACTTATAGGTACTGAAACAGCTTCTAACTTTATTTGTCCCATCTGCTTTTATGGTTGTTGGTCTATTACTTCTTATTGTCTTAAAATATAGCAAAGAATATAAATCATCTTCAGCATCATATCTGAATCATTGAACTCCCACGTAACCATACAATTAAGGCATTTAGGCATGATGTTGGGTAAGTGAATAAGGACTGCCACAGAGAAACGAGTTTTCTTAGTAAATTGACTAAGAAAAATGGCACAACACAAGTAGACTCCTATTTTTATAGATTTTCAATAATGGAAAAGTACATAATACATGTTTCCTTATACTATACAAAAGTATACTTTGAATGAGTTCTCGATATTTTTAATTTACATATCTTTTAATCAAAGCAAGAAGTGTAAGTATCTTTGTATTAAAACCCCATTAAAGGATTATCATGTACATAGATGGACTGAGATTTAATAGAGATAAAACCATGCTTCTAAGTTAAAAATTAAGAAGAATAAAGGAGCAAGTATTTATTGAGCACTTTTGCTTATTTTCATTATGTTTTGTCTCATTAATGTGTAAGTGAATTTCAAATTGCTGAATATTTTTAAGGTTATTTTTAACGCCACTCCCAATTTGGACTCCTGCCTCAAATCCCCAGAGATAACCTCTATAATAAGTACAGTGTGTTTTACTCAAGAATTTTTTGGTTTTAAATAAACTCGCAGGGTTGGCGAGTGGTTAACGGCACCAGCCACATGCTGATAGGTTCAAACCCAGCCTGGGCCAGCCAGACAACAATAACAACTATAACAAAGAAATAGCCGGGCTTTTTGGCAGATGCTTGTACTTGGGAGGCTGAGGCAAGAGAATCACTTAAGCCCAAGAGTTTGAGGTTGCTGTGAGCTGTCATGCCATGGCTCTCTACCCAGGGCAATGTGGTGAGACTCTATCTAAAAAAAAAAAAAATTTCCTTTTTGGCCACCGTGGCTTACACCTATAATCCCTGCACTGCAGGAGACTGAGGTGGATGGATTACTTGAACTCAAGAATTTGAGACTGGTCTGAGCAAGAGTGAGATCCCATCTCTATGAAAAATAGAAAAATTAGCCAGGTGTTTTGGCAGGTACCTGTAGACTCAGCTACTGGGAGGCTGAGACAAGAGGATCGCTTTAGCCCAGGAGTTTGAGGTTGCTGTGAGCTGTGGTGCCACTGCACTGTATGCAGGGTGTCATATGAAACTCTGTCTCCAAAAAGAAAGAAAGAAAGAAAGAAAGTTTCCTTTTTATTTTCACCAGGTACCAGCAATTCTAAAGAAAGTCAGTGATCAAATACTCCCACATGAAAAAAATCTTTCATTGGGGATAAACTCTAAACAATTGATGTGGTTGCTAGTGAGCTTTTCTTTTTTTTTAAGACAGAGCCTCACTTTATCACCCTCGGTAGAATGCTGTGGCGTCACAGCTCACAGCAACCTCCAACTCCTGGGCTTAGGCGATTCTCTTGCCTCAGCCTCCTGAGTAGATGGGATCACAGGAGCCTGCCACAACACTCAGCTATTTTTTTGTTGAGGTTTGGCAAGGGCCGGGTTCGAACCCAGCCACCCTCGGTACATGGGGCCGGTGCCCTACTCACTGAGCCACAGGCGCAGCCCACTAGTGAGTTTTAATGATATATTTGAAATTTTCCAATGAGAGCTTTTTAAAAAATGTGTCCTTTGATAAAAATTGTATTCTATATGGAAGAAAACTGGAAGAACACATTAAAAGTGATGCATTTATACCTTGACACCAGCAGACTCATCCACAGGAATCCTTAGAAGTTCCATCTTTCCAGCTTTCCTCAGTGCCGTTTCTACCTGCAAGGGCTCAGAACTCCATAGTCCTATTTAAACAGTAGATTTGAAATAAGCAGAGGACAGCACTGTGACTGGAAAGATCAAGAAACAACTTTTTTCTTCAATTCTGTCATTCTACGTGGGCACTTGGAATTTTTATTTATGTGTAAAAAATTTTTGACTTAAAAAACATTTGAAAGCTGCTAGAATCAATCCCAAAGAAAGAAAGAGGAGAGTATTAAGGGTATTTGGAATTTATTGTGAAATGAGATTTATATAAATCTCTGCCAGGCTTATCATTATTTTCAAGAATTTTCCTATTTGTGTTAATTGTTGCTTTGTATCAGAGACACATTCAAAATTAAAATGAATAAAAACTGTTCTTTAACCAACTAAGAGGGAAGATAGATAATCTGCCTATACTTGCTAATGAACTTAAATACATAAAAATTTATCTCAATAAAGCCATTGACAGAAGCTTGAAATTTGCGAAAGTCTTAAATACAGAATGTTAATGTTATTGATTTGGTGACAGACCAATATATAGATATGTTATTTTTTTCTTTTAAAAAAATGGATTAAATTAATTAAACATTATCATTGCATTAATTTTTTCTGTTGAAGATAATTTTTATTTCATTCCCTAAATTTATTAATTTTTTAACTTAACTGGCAAAACTGCATGTGAAATACATAAGACATAAGTCTTCACTGTTTCATTGCTTTTCTGTGGGTAATCCATTAACACAAACACATTTTTAGTTTTTTATGATAATTTTTAAAAATAATTCTGTTATATACAGCATGGAGGTGTTAAAAAAAATAAAAAAGAGCCAGGCTATTGTGGTGGTACACGTCTATAGTCCCAGCTACTCAGGTGGCTGAGGTAGGAAGATTTTTGAGGCCCATTATTTGACAATGTAGTGAACTGTCATCAGGTC
Source organism: Perodicticus potto (assembly GCA_963574655.1). Classification (NCBI taxonomy): domain Eukaryota; kingdom Metazoa; phylum Chordata; class Mammalia; order Primates; family Lorisidae; genus Perodicticus; species Perodicticus potto. The sequence goes on along the minus strand of CAUYRH010013259.1, from coordinate 22,220 downwards.
TGTGAATAGCCACTGCACTCTATCCTGGGCAACATACCAAGACCTTGTCTTTTAAAAAAAAACAAAAACAAAAACCTGAGCGTGGCGCTTGTGGCTCAAGGAGTAGGGCGCTGGCCTAATATCCCGGAAGTGGTGAGTTCAAACCTGACCCCAGCCAAAAACTGCAAAAACAAACAAACAAACAACAACAAAAAAACCTGGATGGAGTTGAAACACATTCTTCTTAGTAAAGTATCACAAGAATGGAAAAGCATATATCCCAGTGTAATCAGTACTAATATGAAGCCACTAGATCAATGGTTCTCAACCTTCCTAATGTCGCAATGTATTTTCATTGTTAAAAAGGGGTCACGACCCACTGGTTGAGAACCACTGCACTAGACAATCTAATTCATGCCCACATAAGAGAAAAACTCAATTCAATTCAGGTTGGGGTTGAGGGAGAACTAAGGAAGGGGCAAAGGGGAGGAAGGGAGAGGTATGGGTGTATTCTCACTTAGTGGGCATAATGTAAGGATACATGGCACACTTTTTGGATGCGGGACACAACTACAAAATGGATTCTACTTAACAAATGCAAATATCATAACATAATTTGTTGTACTCTCACATTAACCTGAAATTAAAAAATAAAATAAAATAAAATAATCTACTCCCAAGATCAAATATGCTAAGTCCCTGTTATCCCGTTGTTAAATCTCCCAGTTCACAAAGTTGGTAGTTCAGGGGTAATTGTTGTAATAAATGCCATCGTTTTTAAGTTAAAATAATAGAGAGGTTTAATATTCCCACCATTATGTATATCCAAAAAGAAGTAGTTTACTTTAATGAATTTTCAATTAATGAAATTAGAATTAGATCAGAGGTCACAAATGTGCAATCCAAACTGCAGATTCTACATGAAGTTGTATTTTACTTAATTTATACAATGTTATGGAAAAGAATAAAAAACCAACATGTGACATTCTAAATATTTGGCTTGAAGTTCAAATTTCTGACATCACTGGATACCTCCCCCCCAAAAAGATTTATTCCTGGCTGTGTTCATTCCATCCTGATCCTGTCCTAAGAAATACTTGAAACTGTGGTCCTACAAAACCTCCCTGCAAAGGCTCCTCTCACCTATCTTTTTCTCAGCTTTTAACCAAATAATATTTATTGCACCTGAAATTTCATTCACTCATCCAACATATTTGTTGAGCACCTTTGATTACATCACGACTTCTGCACTGATCAGCTTCAGGAACTGGGAGATTTGGTGGTGGCACGTGCAGGGCCTTAGCTAGCCTTTTCGACTAGGAGAGTGGAATGGGAAGTTATTGCTATAGTATCCCCCAGTTTGGGTGAGGAGGGATGTAGTATAGCTTCTTCATATACATGTTGGAAAAGTGATCTTGTTGAAAATTTTGAGCATGCAGGGGTTTCTCTATTTACAAGGAGGGGAAGATGATTGTTTAGTTTTCTTACAAATTTACATTGTAAATGTCCTGGGTGGGTGGGAGAAAAGTGCCTATTTGCCTGAGGAATCTTAACTCTTCAGCCTGAGAAGACGCTTTTGAGGTAAAAAGAACACACATCCTGGTTTGTGCAGGACAGTCCTACTTCACATCTGTTAGCCAAAATGCTAATAATGCTCCTGAGACTCTCAGACAGTACAATAAACTACCTGCTTAATCATTTATTGGAAGGACTATATAAAATATTAGGAAATATTAAATCATACAAAACTTTAAGACCATATGGTTACACTATTTAGAGCACAATAAAATGTGTAATATGAAATCAATCACAATTAATAAATTACCAAATACTAAATGCACCTTAATTTCAAACAAAATACATTCAGAAATTATGTAATTCCTAAAAGCTGATTATTGCTGCTGGTGATGTGCTCACTGCATCATTGGCCATTTCCTTGAGGTTGATAATAAGAATTTCTTACCAGAAAAAAAGCCATTAATACTAGAATGTATGATGTATGGATAAAGAGGAAATAGAATTTCCTTCCATGGAGTGTTTTAAACATTGGATGGATCACATCAGTTGAGATTGTGAAGCAGACTTTGTTTTATGCTGAAGGACAGTCCCTGGAGATGAAATGATAAGTGTAGGAAATTGTAAGCCTAGTAGTGTGACTATGGGGACTTTAGGGAGGGTTATAGGGTTCCAAGAGCTTATACAAAGTGTATGCATGAAGTCTGGGAGCCAAGTAAGGCTTTCACTAAGATGTTTACTTACTTTCTGTGAGTCGAGGTAAACCAAACTACATCCTCAGTAGCCAAAGTGAAAAGCAAAGAGGTCTTCAACTATCTATGTCTGTAGTCAAGATCCAAACCCACCTGGCAACTCCATCCTGCAATGCAAGCCCAACTCACAGCTCACCCTCAGAGTCCCCCAGCTTCTCAGAATGGTCTGCACAAAATTTCTCTTTGAGCCACTTCAAAACAAGCTCATTTTGCAGAAAGAACAGTTTTTAGCCTATTATATCTCCAAATGAACACTATAACAGGGAGGTCAAATGGCATTCTTCAAGAACAAAGAGCTTCCTTCAGTTTCTTGGAAAGGAAAGTCTGTGTGGAAGATACTTTTCTCCCTGAATCAATATTATATGCTTTAACCTCTTCAAAGTACAAAACATTCACAAAGATTGTCAAAAGAAAAAAACAAGAAGAAGCACACTGCAGGTAATTTCTAAGTGGCTGCATTTAGGGTGTGAATATGCTATCTAAAACAGCGTGCTCCTCTCTTGACCATAAGAATGACTATGAGAATACAGGAAAGTGAAAAAGAATGAATTAGAACAGAGAAACTAAAAGCAATTAAGGCCATTGAGTTGGGTGTCATTTTCGTAACTGTATGTAAGTCAAATTACAAACTAATTTGTAAGTCAATTACAAACTAGAGTTTGTAGTTTGTAATTTGAAAAGAATTTGTTCACATTTTAGCTGCCCAAACACTTGTCCACCTCACCACTGTGATTGCTGTCATCTGAGTTACAGGAGATTCTGTTGCCCCTTCCCAATGCCACCTGTCCTTAGTAGGTTCTCCAATCAAAAAAGGGTTCCCTTAAAAAGTTTGATATCCTGGGTGGTGCCTGTGGCTCAAAGGAATAGGGTGCCGGCCCCAAATGCCGGAGGTGGTAGGTTCAAACCCAGCCCTGGCCAAAACCTATATAAAAAAAAAGTTCGATATCCTTTTCTTGTCCCCCCCACCCTTTGGTAAGCTATAAAGCCTAAATTATGCACTTACTTTTTAAATCTATTTCTAATGTAAATATAATACAAGCTCTGTAAGTTGAACTTTGGTAAGCTATAAAGCCTAATTATGCACTTACTTTTTAAATCTATTTCTAATGTAAATATAATACGAGCTCTGTAAGCTGGCCACCAAAGGGACAGTAAGAAACTGGTCAATAAAACAGAGGAGGTCAACATAAGAAGTTTCCGTTGAAGTGCATATGGTGCGAGTCTGGTGTCTGTGAAAATTAGGTCAACTTAAAGAGGTGGTCAACTAGGCTCGGTGCTTGTAGTTCAGTGGCTATGGCACCAGTCACATACACCAGAGCTGGCAGGTTTGTAATCCAGCCCGGGCCTGCCAAACAACAATGACATCTACAACCAAAAAATATCCGGGCATTGTGGCAGGCACCTGTAGTCCCAGCTACTTGGGAGGCTGAGGCAAGAGGGTTGCGTAAGCCCAAGATTTTGAGGTTGCTGCGAGCTGTGAAGCCACAGCACTCTACCAAGGGCGATAAAATGAGACTCAGTCTCAAAAAAAAGAAAAAAAAAAGAGGTGGTCACCTATGGAGGTTCTACTATATTTTGTTTTCCAAAAGAGTTTATCCTAGGCAGTTTTAACCCAGTTAATGTAAGTAATTCTGAAACAGTACACTATTTAAGATATTTTATAATCTAATTTATTTTCATCAGTTTTTGATTTTGAGATGATTCAGAATTAAAAGAAAAGTAAACCTTGGTCAAATGTCTCAGAAACCATTATTTGATTTGAAAAAGGACACAATGGGGAAAAATGTGCACTTAATTAGATAAACACAGGCTTAATTTCTAATTTTTTCTTTAAAAATCAAATGCAGGATCGGCACCTGTGGCTCAACGGGCTAAGGGGCCAGCCACATACACCTCAGCTGGCGGGTTCGAATCCAGTCCGGGCCCGCCAAACAACAGTGACGGCTGCAACCAAAAAATAGCTGGGCGTTGTGGCGGGTGCCTGTAGTCCCAGATACTTGGGAGGCGGAGGCAGGAGACTCGCTCGAGCCCAGGAGTTGGAGGTTGCTGTGAGCTGTGATGCTATGGCACTCTATCCAGGGTGACAGCTTGAGGCTCTGTCTCAAAAAAATAAATAAATAAATAAAAATCAAATGCAGAATTGCTTATAATACTTTCTGTGCTTTAGGATTGGAAAAATAAAGGCTGTACTTAGAAATGATGAGGCAAGAACACTATGTGACATAGCCAAGGTCTGACATTTACACTGAGACTTGAAGGAGTTAGACAGATAAAGACGCAACAGAAAATGAATCCAAGTAAACCAAAAAAGAAGGACATAACTGAGTATGCTGCAACTGAATGTCATTTGCTTCTTGCCACAAAGCATGCATTTTCATTTAATTTTATAAAGCTTTAGTCAGAATATCTACATGCTATCCCTTTACTAAATCAAAGAATCTGTGTATCCAATTTTCATTTTCTTTCCTTCCATTTATTTTCATTTAAACCGGAAGAGAAGGGCGGTGCCTGTGGCTTAAAGAGTAGGGTGCTGGCTACATTTTTTGAAACTTCAGGGTCTACATCAATGAAAAGGGACTAGTAAGTTCAAAATGTGGTGTGAGATTTGAATGAGAATATAACAAATGTGGCAGACTTTATCCAGTGTCTCTCACATAACAGATTATTAACAAGTGGTAGACCCTGTTATTTTATTTTATTAAAAAAAAAGTTGAGGAGGAAGGAATCTTCCCCAACATGTTCTATGAAGCAATCATCACCCTGATACCAAAACCAGGAAAAGACCCAACTAAAAAGGAGAACTTTAGACCAATTTCACTCATGAATATAGAGGCAAAAATTCTCAACAAAATCCTAGCCAATAGATTACAGTTTATCATCAAAAAACTCATACATCATAATCCAGTAGGTTTCTTCCCAGGAATGCAAGGTGGGTTTAATATACATAAATCCATAAAAGTTATTCACTATATCAACAGAAGCAAAAACAAAGCTTATATGATTCTCTCAATAGATGCAGAAAAAGCATTTGATAAAACCCAGTATCCTTTTCTAATTAGAACACTGAAGAGTTTTAGGCAGAGGTGGCACATTTCTTAAACTGATTGAAGCTATCTATTTATTTTTATTTTTATTTTTCTGAGACAGAGTCTTAGTATGTCACCCATGGTCGAGTGCTGTGGTGTCATAGCTCACAGCAACCTCAAACTCTTGGGCTCAAGTGTATTCTCTTAGCTCAGCCTTCCAAGTAGCTGGGTTCGAACTCACCAGCCCTGTGTATGTGGCTGGTACCCTTCCACTGAGCTATGGGCAGCTCGGCCCCTGTTATTTTAAATGCAATTATTTTTTACCTAGTTTTCTACTTGTGCAATGGGAGTGATTAAGCATACTTTATCTTAGTGAAAGTATTTGACTTTAAATAGTATCTTTCTTTTTAATACATACGTATCCTTGGTCAGATATCATAATAGGCAATACTGGTGATAAAGTAATAGCATCTCCAAGGCTCAACATTTCAACAGAATGCACTTTATGTAGAATCAACATTTTAACTTAAAATGTCAGTCATCTGCACATTTTACCCCAACAGTTAGCTTTAAACTTAATAGTTAGGTTTTTCAAACTAAAATAAACCTAAGTACAAATAAATTAAAGCCAAATTCAGAAAAACTCTAAATTGAAATAGAATTCTTTGATCCTTTAAAGATTTATTGAACAAGAACATGTTATTTTGATGAATATGGGAAGTACAATAATGAAAAAAATAGGTCCCTACTCTTAAAAAACTTAGAGTTAGTTAGAAGAGAGAGGCACATCCAGAGATGACTTACAATGCAACCTGGAAATGCTGCTGCAGGGGTGGGCACAGAAACCTGTAACACATGATAGGACAATTAAGTCTGCTGGGGTGTCTGGAAAGGTTTCCTTAAAGAGAAGACACATGAAAAGGAGACACTAGATAAAAAGCTAAATGAAGAGAGGGAAAAGAGTAATGTGAGCAAAGTTGTGCAGAACGGAGAAAGAATCTAACATAAGTAGGATATGGCAAGAAATTTATCCCAGAGAATAAACAGCATGGTTAAGTGTTAAGGCAGATTATGAGAGATTCTGAAAACCCATTAAGGAGTTTGTATTTTATCCTGCAAATGATGGAAAACCAGTCTAGATTAATAAACCAGGAGTGACAGGATTAGCCTTGGAGCAGATGTTACAAAGGATATAATATTCATTCCTTTCATCTGGCTGTCTTCTTATATTGAGAAGCGTGGGTTAATGAAGCCAGCGGTCTGGGGTCAGGTGCAGATGGTAAGGGGAGGTGGAGCTGCACTCTCACCCCAAGCCTTACCTAGATCAGGATTTGCTGCTGGTCTAGGATCCAGGAGGCAGGGACCTTCCTTGAGGAAGGTAGTTGCATATGTCATTACATCAGTGTTCCATCCTTGTAATTTTGCATCCAACATTTTAATATGATGAAGATTGGGTTTTATAGATGAAGTGAAAATCGCCACAATTGTCAGAGATAATTCAGGTAACTAAATTAAAAAAAAACCCTCCCCAATTCTGTAGGTGTTATACAGAGTAGAAGTATTCCTCCAAGAATTGGGAATTCTCAAAACATTTTCTCTACCACAGAGAAGCCCAAAGGGACGTGGGTTGTTCAAATATTTTTTTATGTGTGTTCCTTACTTATATATAAAAATGTACTATGAAACTCTTCTATAGCACACCCTAGCAGACAAAATGACCAAGAAGAAATAAATATGCAGCAATGCACAAGAACATAGAAATTCTAATTCCTGAGAAGACACCCAAATCTTCCCACAGCAATGGACTCACTGTAACATCTGCAGTATGGAATCTTTTCTTTTTCTTTTCCCTAAATAAACTACATGATGGAAATGTAAACCGAATCAAGATTCTGGGTTTCCATATCAACCATGCCAGCTTTTTTTGTTTGTTTGTTTCTCACTTATTTATTTATTCATTTAATGAACCAATCTTTATCGAGCAACACAAATGTTTATTGGACATGTAGACAAACTGATGGGAAGGCCAGGAAGATCAAAATAGACCTCTGTCCTCATAGACTTCCCAGTCTAGTGAGGGAAACTACTCAAATAATGATGCGACTACAGGCCGCCTGGGGCTCCTTCAAGATTGGCTGGAGTCCCCGAGCCACGTCCCATGGGCGAAAGCTCTGCTCAGCACACGTTGCTGGCCAGCCTTGGTTACCTTCTGGGATGAAGCAGTCACTGCTCTGCACCTGTCCCTTCCTAATCTCCACAAGCCACTGGTCCACATAACGCATGTACAGGCGTGGCTAACTGGAATGAACGTTCAGCGGGCAGAGTCCACGGCCTGGCTGCCCCTTCTCACTAGATTTCCTTCTCTTCTCAGTACTCAGCCTTGCACCATCTCGCTGGTTCTTTGTTCCCTCCACATCCTTTCCATCCTCTCTCTTTGCTCTCCTTCCTTCCACTTCTCAGGAACAAGCAACCAACCACGACAGAGACAAGGAATACCAAACAATTTTCTTTCATATTTTTTAGGAAGCCTAGCTATCTATTTTGTCTCAGGGGCTCCTGAAGACACCTGTTTGCTCAGAATTATACCCTTTACTCTTCAAGGCTTATCTATAGGGTGTCCCAAAAGTTGCCCCTAAAGTTTCCATATGAAATATTTTACAAAATATTCTCAACATGGTGGCCATCTCTTTGCACAATTTTGTAGTGAATATTTTGTAAACAAACATATATTTAGCTACAATTTCCCATTTTCCCTATGTATGGCGACTTTATAGCTGACTTTTGGGACACCAAAAAGTATATTGTATATTATATGCAACAAAGACATTTGCTATCCTGCGAGAAATGGTGTTGCCATCTGCTTATACACATGTATATGGCTAGTCTGGCTACATTACAAATTATGATGCACTCTGTGACAGAAAAGTAGGAGGCAAGTACAACAAAACACCTATTAGATGGAGAACAGAATTTAAAATCAGAAAGCAGGGCAGTCAAGCTTCTCTGTCACAGGGTGACATTTCTTTTTTTAAATGTATTTATTATTGTTATTTTATTGTTTGAAACTCATTGAGAGTACAAATAATTAGGTTACACTGATTGCATTTGTTTGATAAAGTCCCTATTATAATTGTGTCCCAACCCCAAGAAGTGTGCCATATACAATGACTCCCATCCCCCCCTCCTCCCCTCTCCCTACTTGCTCATTCCCCTACACCCCTCTTGTATTAGATTATCTACTGCCTTCTTATTAGAATAGAGTACATTGGATTCTTGCTTCTCCATTCTTGTGATGCTTTACTAAGAAGAATATGTTCCACCTACATTCAGGTTAATACAAAAGATGCAAAGTCTCCATCTGTTTTAGTGGCTGAATAGTATTCCATGGTATACGTATACCACAGCTTGTCAATCCATTCCTGGATTGGTGGGCATTTAGGTTATTTCCAAAGTTTGGCAATTATAAATTGAGTTGTGATAAATAGTCTAGTGCAAATGCCCTTATGATAAAAGGATTTTTTTCCCTACTGGTTAGATGCCTAGTAATGGGACTGCAGGATAAAATGGGAGGTCTAATTTGAATTCTTGAGAATTCTCCATACTTCCTTCCAAAACAGTTGTATTAGTTTGCAGTCCCATCAGCAGTGTAAAAATGTCCCCTTTTCTCCATATCCACACCAGAATCTGCAGCTTTGATACTTTGTGATATGGGCCATTCTCACTGGGGTTAGATGATATCTCAGGGTAGTTTTGATTTGCATTTTTCTGGTGATCAGGGATGATGAGCATGTTTTCATCTGTTTGTTAGCCATTCATCTATCTTTTTTAGAGAAGGTTCTATTCATCTCTCTTGTCCAGTGACATATGGGATTGTTGGGTATTTTTTTGTTGATTAATTTGAGTTCTCTAAAGATCCTAGTTACACCCTCTCCCTAGACTTAATCAAGAAGAAATAGATCTTTAGGCTCGGCACCTGTGGCTCAATGGGCTAAAGCACCAGCCACATACACCTGAATTGGCGGGTTCGAATCCAGCCCAGGCCTGCCAAACAACAATGAGGGCTGCAACCAAAAAATGGCCGGGCACCTGTAGTCCCAGCTACTTGGGAGGCGGAGGCAGGAGACTCACTTGAGCCCAGGAATTGGAGGCTGCTGTGAGCTGTGATGCCACAGCACTCTATCCAGGGTGACAGTTTGAGGCTCTGTCTCAAAAAAAATAAAATAAAAAAAATAAAAAAAAATAAAATAATCTAAAAAAAAAAAAGAAGAAATAGATCTCTTGAATAGACATTTCAAAAACTGAGATCGAAGAAACAATAAAAGAAAAATCTCCCAACAAAAAAAGCCCTGGTCCAGATGGCTTTACACCAGACTTTTATTAAATTATTAAAGAAGAGCTTATTCCCATACTGCAGAAATTATTCCAAAAAATTGAGAAGGAAGGAATCTTCCTCAATACGTTTTACAAAGCAAACATCATCCTAATACCAAAACCAGGATAAGACCCAACTAAAAAGTAGAATTTCAGACCAATTTCACTAATTTATAGAGGTGCAAAGATTCTGAAGAAAATCCTAGCCAATAGGTTATAGCTACACATTAAAAAAATCATTCATCACAATGAAGTATGTAAAAATCATTCATCACAATCAAATACAAAAGTCCATAAATGTAATTCACCATATCAACGGAAGCAAAAACAAAGACCACAGGCAGCACCTGTGGCTCAGTGGGTAGGGTGCCGGCCCCATATACTGAGGGTGGTGGGTTCAAACCTGACCTTGGCCAAACTGCAACAAAAAAATAGCTGGGCATTGTGGTGGGTACCTGTAGTTCCAGCTACTTGGGAGGCTGAGGCAAGAGAATAGCCTAAGCCCAGGGGTTGAAGGTTGCTGTGAACTGTGATGCCACTGCATTCTACTGAGGGTGACAAAGTGAGACTCTGTCTCTAAAAAACAAGACAAAGACCATATGATCCTCTTAACAGATGCAGAAAAAGCATTCAATAAAATAGGTTCTTGGCTCTTTCCTAACAAATGAAATGACAACATGAATGATCTTTTTCTAATCTTTGAGTTTATTGATTTTTGAAACAGAAACAGTCATGCCAAAGCTGGCAATCTTGTATAGACACACACACATACACACACACAAATGGGATGTAAACCACTGGCATTATTAAGTCTACCCTATAGCCATTCACACAATTCCGAGTCAGCCAGGTAATTAGCTGAAAATTCTCTTCATATTCATTTTCCCTCCACAGGACTGTTTCCTGAGAAGAAACCCAGAATATGAGGGTTTCTGTTTAAAACAATGTTGCCTTCCAGCAGCATGTGAATTCTCTCTTCAGGATCTGTGTATGCCCAGGTGACACACGCCTTTATGCCCTCCACTCTGCCCCGCAAAGTACAAGTAGCTTCTTGCTCCCCCTTGCACCTTCTCATCCATCAGCAAGGTGTGGCAGGTGTGAATCTCAATTCTGTTTACCCCCAGGTAAACTGCCCTCTCTATCACACACTGTGGAAGGCACTTTTTCACAAATGTCCCCATATATTCACAGGTACTGAGAACGACATACAACATGTGATGCAGATATCATACCCAGTGCTCTGCAAATGTCAACCTGGCCTTTAGCACGTTACACGTCACAGTAGATTCCTGTACTCGGGGTCATGGCCATGCTGTTATTTTTCTGGAAATAAATTATTTTGTTTGCTCACTCCACCCTACCTACCACAAAGCATCTTACTTTTTTTCTCCACTCTTAACTGTTCAACTACTCATCTCTGTGCCTTTGAAGCTGTCTTTTTATTGAAAGTAATAAATTAAGACACTTATTTTGATGTGATTTCACTTTTGCCTAAGAATCTCCCCCCAATGCGTGGGCACACTCAGAGTAATGAGTGTACAGGGATTCATTGCAGCAGCAAAACGTCTACTGACCTTAGAAGGAAGAAACTTTCCACTTATAATTACTTGCTAGTCTTACACATTGGTAGCTCTCCATACAGAATAATACTTTAAAGTGAAGACATTTTGAGGAAGTGGTAACTTCTATAGCTTTTTCTCAAAATGAAGTCATTGGCCATGGGCTGAGATGGAGTTTGCTGGAAGTGTTAAGATTCCGTCTGGTCATCCTGGGAGTCAGTGCTGATAGTGGATCCTTGGCTACTGGTGTCGATAGTTTCGTAGGACTTTTGGTCTTTGGCAAAGTTGATAAAAACCTGATTTTTCAGAGAAAATAAAGCCATTAGTGCACAGTAGACTCCAGGGAGAAGTAAGGTTAATCATACACACACACACTCACACACACACACACACAATGGAAAAGCAAACAAGAAAATTAGATTTTATAGAGGCATGGTCATATATACATAATAGGCTCACTAGGAGTCCTTTTAGACACTCAGATATAACTGGAGTTTGAAAATAGTATTTGTATCTATGACTATGTTTATGACTCTGATTATATTTATAAACAAAATTTTAATTTAAAGCTATAATTGAATATATATAGCCACGTGTCTGTATCCATATGATAAATGTCAGTATGAGGTATAAACAAGAAACCCAGACTCAAGTTCCTATCAGACGTTTGTTTATAAATGTTGAGAGAAGCTTCACTAGTTTTAAGAGGCAATGCCCTAAAATTCAATTTGTATAGAAAGCCCACATTAACAGTATGTCCAGTAAGCCCATTATTTAAAAGGCATACCTTTTTACTTTGTTTAAAATGCTTAAATCTATTAGTCATAAAGATTAAATGATTTTTAATCGTTTAAAGATTAAACGATTTGAAAGTCTATTTTTTTTCTAGGCATGGTGCTGGTAGCTGTTGATAAGTCGAGGACTATGTCTTCTGTGTCAGCAAAACCATGATTGTCTAAAGCCCCCATTAAAATGCTTAAAGCCCCATAAAAAGAAGTTGTCCATAAAAAGTGACCCTGTAGAATGACTTGGAGACTCCAAAGGCTTTAGTTTCAGATCCATTCCAATGACAGATGCAATCAAATATTGTATATGTCATGCTGGTTGAACCATACAAAATTAAGACAGTACAGAGGTGATATGAAGGATTACCTATGATGCCTCTAGATACTGGATGTAAATGTAATTAAAATAAATGATGTAATGGAAAGGAAAGGATTCTGCATTTGCTACCTTAACTGGCTGAATTGAGCAGATGTAAAGGTCTGGCACCAAATTCTCTCTAACTAGCCCCATCCCACCCTAATCCAGGAAGCCAATCAGCAGAAATGTTCTTGAAGAAACCTGCATGAAGAAAGTAAACAAAATGTTCCTAACTGTTTGTTTTGTTGCTTTACCTATACATTTTATCTGATGGATATAGATGTCATATAGAATGGAAAAAAATCTTTTCTCCACTAAAAATAGTGCCTTTCAGATCTTTTTCTTTTTTTAAATATCCCCCAATGAAGTCAGAAATTAATTAGGCTCTTCGGTAAGTTTTTCAGGTGCAAGATTAGATATCAATTCAATTAAAAAGAAATTGAATGTCATTAAAAAGAAATAACCAGAATGCATAATAATTAATATGTGAAGTTGTGCACATGCCTCCTGGTATATATCTTACCTCTTCCAGAGTGGTCTGACTCACTAGGAAATTTGTAATATTTAAAGCAGTCTTGTTGGTTTCCAGCAAATCAAAAATGTTTGCTACTCCTCCCGCTGTGACGGGTACATGATACTCCAGCATGCTAAGGTGCTGATCCTGCAGAAACCAAAAGAAAAATTTAGTTTTACAATGTCAAGCTATGTTGACATGACTAGGCATCATTTTACCAACAGCTAAGAAAGGAACATACTGACATTCATTCCACTGAAAATGATCTGACTGTAAATAATAGGTATGTTTTAAAACTAACAGCTTGCAAAGATGAGATGACAAGTTTTACAATCGTCAAAGAGAAAACCAAGTAAAAAGTTAATGAAAATTCCAAGGCCTTCTACATTCATATGAACTTATAAAGTCATTATAATCTTGCTGGAAAAAAAAAAGTTTGTGGAATGACATTTCACATGTCAGGTTATACTCAGCTCACACAAGTTTTCTCTTTTTTAAAAATTTAAAATGTTTAGGTTATGTTGTCTTCAATTCTAGGGTAAAGTTCAAGTTGTAGGTTAGCCCTTTCTCCAGGGGTATACATTGATCAATTTCAGAAATTTAATTTTTATGTTAGAATTATTCTCAAAGGCTAGAAATTAGCTGTTGGGTTTATATTGGCTGGAGATCTTGGACTTCAATGGCATTGTCCAGAAGAAACTTCAGTCAAATGATGTTGCATCCTTTCTTGATTCATCCTAAAATTCTTTTCAATTTCTTTATTTTAGTCAATAGTATCACTTTCTTTTTAGTAATCTATTATCTTTTTATTTCAAATTAATTTTTTTTTGTTTGTCTGTTTTTAGAGACAGAGTCTCACTTTATTGCCCTCAGTGCCGTGGTATCAAAGCTCACAGCAACCTCCAACTCCTGAGCTTAGGCGACTCTCTTGTCTTAGCCTCCCGAGGAGCTGGGACCACAGACGACTGCCACAACGCCTGGCTACCTTTTTGCTGCAGTTTGGCCAGGGCCGAGTTTGAACCCGCCACCCTTGGCATATGGGGCTAGTGCTCTATCAGCTGAGCCACAGGCACCGCCCCTTTATTTCAAATTAACATGAGGGTACAAATGTTTAGGTTTCATTGTTTCGATTGTAAGGTAAAATTCAAGTTGTAGTTGAGCCCTTCCCCTCACATCATGCACATTAGGTGAGACTTAGTAATGTATTCTTATTGCCTGGAGTATCTTTTAACAACTTGCTTTTCCAAAAAGCAACTGTGGTAGTCAGTTACCACATCTGATTTCCTTTAAAATGTCTCTTAAGTGTAGCTTTTCCTCTCTATTTGCACCATCAGTATTATTAACTTGGTGCTTATCACTCCACATCTGAGCAACTACATCAGCCTTATCAGAAGCCATTGATTCTGGCACAAAGCAGCTAGTTTAATCTTTACTAAACACTGGTTTCATTAGGATGTTTTCTTATTCCAGAATCTACCCTTGTGACCTCTATAGATCAGATCAAGACCATGTATTTCAGCCAGGTATTCGAGACTTTCTCTTCGCCTGTGCGTGCACTGCCCAGCATTTCCCGTCACTTGTAGCTGCATTCTACCTGACACTGCAATCTGGAAATCTGGCTTGTTTTTGCTCTCAAAATGTTGTTCTGGCTATTTCCCTTCTAGAGATCTAGATACCACCACAGATTTGTAAAGAATGGTCTGCCTAGGGAAAAGAAGACTCAAACTTTTGTCATCACTGCATTTGCCTTGTATAGCCCTGGTGCCCTGAGGAACAGACCAGGGAGAATATAATTTCATCACTCAGTGAATAAACACAGAAATTCGCTAAAAGAAAAAGCGTTACAACCAATACAATCTGTGCAAGAGAGATGTCCTTTAGCTTTTACATTTGATTTAAATTTAGATGATAGAAAATGGGTTTTGATAAGAATCATGAAAGCTATTATTTCCTGGAGAAGTTACCTAATGCTTGGGGAAGCTGAGGCAAAGGTACTTTTTTTTTTGTAAAGATGAATTCTTTTTCAAACTGCAATCTATTCTGTTGTCTACAGTCACTTTACATTAATATTGTGCCTAATAGTTTGTGAATTATCTTTGTGGACTCTCCCACCAATTTTGTGAAGTACGTGTTATTGTAGTCACCCTTTATCTTTAGTTCTCGCTTTCCATGGTTTCAGTTACCTGTGGTCCCCTATGGTTTGGAAATATTAAGGGGAATATTCCAGAAACAAACACTACATATGTTTTAAATTGCTTGCCTTACTAAGTAGCACAATATAATCTCAAACCATCCCATTCCAGGCCATGAATTGTCCCTTTGTCCTGTATCCACACTGGAGATGCTACCTCCCTGTTACTACATAGGGGAAAACAGTGCAGAGGGCTTGGTACCATCCAGGATTTCAGGTGTCCTCTGAGGATGTTGGAATGCATCCCTCTCAGATAAGAGGAGGCTACTGGACTTCTAGTTACAAATAAGAAAAATGAGGCTGAGAGATTTTAGTTGTCTTGTTGGAAATCACATGGGCATAGCCAGACTCAGCCCAGGTCTTTCCAATTTTTTCCCATCATTCCACACCTGATTTCCTTTTAAAAACAATCATTTGCCATCATCATCTTCTACAATTTGCCTGGACATCAAAGATATTATTATTAATTATTATTATTTGTAGAGACAAAGTCTCACTTTATCACCCTCCGTAGAGTGCTGTGGCATCACAGCTCACAGCAACCTCCAACTCTTGGGCTTAGGCGATTCCCTTGCCTCAGCCTCCCAAGTAGCTGGGACTATAGGCGCCCACCACAAGGCCTGGCTATTTTTGTTGCAATTTGGCCAGGGCTGGGTTCAAACATGCCACCCTCAGTATATGGGGCCGGCGCCCTACCACTGAGCCAGAGGCAACACCCAGAGATCTTATAATCATAACTTTTTCTGTCAAGTACATTTATTTTATGTGTGTGTGTCCACTTATAGGTATGTGTATGTAGGATGAACTCAATTGTAAAATATTTTGACTAGTCTGGGACTTGAGGACTTCACTTCTACCCAGTCGTGTGGGTTCATCTTTGAAATGAGAGAAATGAAGGAGCTAATTTCATCCAGTTGTGACATCTTAGAACTCTGTAGCTTTTTCTGAATGCCCTTCAACACACAACTGTCCTCCCTCTGTTCACTGACATACCTAACTAGTAAATTAACGTGTACCACTCAAAAATGAGTACAGTGTAATCACAAAGCCTTGGTGGGGAAGAAATAAGTACATACATCTGGAAGGACTACGTTCAATTTAAGAAGCTACAGAAATACATCATTAATTTGAACATTCTATTTGTTCAAACTGAGTGTGGTTTGGAGGGTTTTATGCATCTCGAACCAGTAAGTATAGGAAGAGTAATAATAAAGGTGTGGTCAACTTGTAGATGAAGACAAACATTTACTGAGACATTAGATGATGACTAGCAAAACCCATCAAAATCGAGAGGTGAGACGATCACTTACTTTTAAGTATGTTTTTGGAAAGTGCAGCTGCATGAACTTGGTGAGGGTCTCTCTGCTCATGTTGTTATTTTTAAAGTGAACCTTGACAGTAAATCCCCGTCCAAACCTAGAAAGAAAAAGTGCAAAATATGATATGAGTTACATTTTGTCAAAAGAGCTCCCCTGGAATTGCAGATAATGAAACAGGACCCAAGCTGACCATTACCAGCCCCTTTTCTTAGAGAAAGACTGTCATTTTGCCATAAAAGTTCAGGGTATGTTACAAACTGGAAATAGGGCACTGCCATGATTTTTTATTTGTTTCTACTTCTATATAAAAATCAGACTCTTTGGGCAAAAGTTGCATTGAAAAGAAAACATAAAATCTTGGCTTTCTTTGACATTTATGAATTGAACATGGATGTCAATTTCTGGGGTTAAATACTTCCTAACTTAAAATAAGCAAGCACTTGAGAGGCAGATCGCTGGAGATTTGGCATCAACAGCAAAGATTAACTTATTGGAGTTTTAAAAATAAATATTCAAATACGATGTTGTTTGTATCAAGAATAAAGTCTGTAAACAAGTCACAACAGACTTCCTAAGAGCAACCTAAGTCCTCTTTCGTCTTTTTATCTTTACCTTGGTTAATATTACTTTATAAAAAAGTCAACTTGTTGTACAGAAAGATATAAAGTAATACCTGAAGTTTGGAGATTAACACGGATATGTATAAATGCATAAACACTCTGGTGAATATAAATTATTATTTTATTTTAATTTTATAGTAATAAGATATTTATGCATATTTCTACAAAGTGTTCTTGACTACAAGGTTTTGACCATGGTAAAAACGTTGAATAGTTGGCTGAGAGCCTGTGCAAATGGCAAATGAACATGCTAGAAAAAATCTATCCCTGGCTCGGCGCCTGTGGCTCAAGCGGCTAAGGCGCCAACCACATACACCTGAGCTGGCAGGTTCAAATCCAGCCTGGACCCGTCAACAATGATGGCTGCAACCAAAAAGTAGCCCGGTGTTGTGGTGGGCACCTGTAGTCCCAGCTACTTGGGAGGCAGAGGCAGGAGATTCGCTTGAGCCCACGAATTGGAGGTTGCTGTGATGTCACAACACTCTATCCAGGGTGACAGCTTGAGGCTCTGTCTCAAAAAAAAAGAAAAATTACAGCCAAATGCACAAGATGCTGTGGATGTGAATGCTGTGTTTTCCTCCAGCAAGGTTGAAGATGGGCATCTTTCCAGGTGTTTCTGATCCTGAGGCCTGACGTTCATGTTCCATTGTTTGGGAGATTTTCAGGAGCAAATTCCAAAAGGCAGAATTAGTCAAATAGGTCTAGCAATTGGAAAGAATTTATATTTCGTTTAGCCTCATGGTATACTAAATGGCTTTTGAAAAGGGACCTTCAGGAGCTGTTGGGTAAGGAGGGCTGGCAAAAGAAAGCAAGCAGGTGGAGAGGGAGATTGACTTGGGGCCCTGCTGAAAAACTATCAGTTAATAACTTCTGTATTTTATTATAAAAACCAACCATAATGGCTGGGCACCTGCGGCTCAGTGGTTAGGGCGCCAGCCCGGGCTTGCTAAACAAAAGAACACCAACCATCTTCTAACTCTCAGAGAACAAAATTTATTAATCTTGCAGGTAAATACCCTAAGTCTTAAAATAATTTAGTAGCTTCCCAAGATTGTAGTCAGTAAATAGAGCTGTTACTTTTTATTGTACAATATTGCACCCAATTTACTCTGACCCATTAAAAACTTGAATGTGTCCCCAAATTATTTCTGCCCAACTTCACTCCATGCTTCCATCAAACATCTAATCAATATCATCCAACCTCTTTTTAGCATCAGTGTCGTATGTGTACGTCTGTCATGTTCTGGACGTCCACACTTCCTCGCTTTAATAAGTGAATGAGATTCTTCGAAGAAAAAAAAAGGGGGTTGTGAATGGCACCACTAGTAATTCATGATTTTTTTATCGTTGAAAAGCAGAAATTTAGTGCTTGCTTGAGGCTCTCAAAACATCAGTATCAGGGGACTGACCATGGGATAACAGGCTGACAGAAAGGCAGTCACATGATGGAGCCAGAGTTGAGATTTGGAAAAAGCAGAATCATAAATCATAAAGATAGAGTTGACAAAATAGAAGAAGATGAAGGTGGTTGCCAGAAGCAGGATGGTCTGAGTGGCTTTTGCCTCTGGGGAGAATCTGTGGGAAGTGCTGAGGGTGTGAATATGCCTCACTCTCCGGCGGTGTCTGTGCAGGAGAAGGACCATGTAGACACTGGCCCCAGCCATGAGCCCCATGAACACAGCATCGGGGGAAGTCATTAGAATTGTATAAATCACAGCATAAAATTTATGCTTTTTAGAAGAAGAGCAGAATCCAAAATTCCGGGTCTGACTAGTATTGTGGCTATCCTGAAGGGCCCCTACATATCCAGGAACAAAGAGGTTTATTAGCAGGTTGGAGATCCAGCAGAGAAAGCAGGAGAAGCTGAGTTTCTTCAAAGCTGCATCTTTGAGCTTCATCCACCCCCCAGTTCTAGGGCTGATGGTGATGGCCTGAAAACTGCTCAACTGGCAAGTAGTGCAGAGAGAAAGGCCCCGGGCCATTCTGTGGAAATAAGTGACAAGTTGACACCCCATATTTCCCAGGGTGTGTGTCACTCCCCAGATAAACATCATCTGAGGGATCCCCTTGAAGAGAAGAAAGAATAAGTTGGCCACAGCCAGGTTAGTGAGGATCAGGTGTGTGGGCCTGAGTGTCTGGCCAGTGCAGGCTGTGGAGGTGGAGGTTAAGAGAAGAAAGGTGTTTCCCAGGACCCCAGTTCCAGTCTGGAGCACAAACAGTAGCCTCAGGATCAAATCAGCAGGAGTCATTGTCATGGGATCATGGAAGACATTGTTCAGAAAAGAGCCTGACAGTCACGGAGTCAGAATTGAGAATAACAGCACCAGTCCCAGATGTGCTCCAATATTTGTGGTTCTAACAGGGCCTCCTGGACCCTCACTATCTCCTCTTTGTGAGGACAGCAGATTTACAGTGCAAGGACTCCACACCAGTGAACTCAGAACTGCCACTCAGAGTGGCCAGCCTGGCCTGTTTCATTCATCACACTCACATGGCCATGCAGGAGGGGGCAGTGTTTAGTCTGTTTCCCAAATCCTAAGTGCACGTGTCCAGGGCACCATCCACAGGCAATTCTCTGTCATCTCATGGTGTGTCTGAAACAACCCCCGTTCCCAGAATAAGTTTTCAGTCCTAGTGTATATAAAGATTAACTGATGTAGGTCACTGTTCCTTAGTCCTAAGAGCCTGGAGTGGGAGACATATATAATACTTGTCAGTGAAATGAGAATCAGCCATGGGTAAAGGATACACGGGGTTGTGGAAACAGGTATCAGATTGTAGCATTAGTGACTCCTTAGTAATATACAGAAATTTTATTTTTAAACTTAGTTTTCTCTTAAATCAATGTGTATTTGTATCAGAAATAATAAAATAATACAAAGTCATATAGAAAAAAGTTAATCTACACCCCTTCTCTCATCAATAATCCTACTCTTCTGACATAACCATACATCTCAAGTGTGGATTCTTTTTGGATTTCCTCGCTTTCTTATAAAATGTTTCAGCAATCAATAACATAGGACTAAATTTGGTGCTTGTCTTTAGAAATCTAAACTATTCTGCTTTTAGGTCAAAGAGAACAATTATACTGGAAACATGACATTAAGAGGATACTATGTTCCAGCTCCATCCAGGTAAACATCAAGATGCAAAGCCTCCATCTCTTTATGCACAGTATTTTATGCATACTTATACTGCATAGTATTTCCTGGCATACATACGCCACAATTTGTTAATCCATCCATGGGTTGATGGACCCTTGGGCTGTAGCATTCCAAATTGTGTATGAAATCAGCACATTGTGCCCCATAAATGCATTAATGTACACAGTTATTTAATAAAAATTTTAAAAAGATAATGCAGGGTCAATTCAATATTATAAAATAAGGTTGACTACATGGATATTCAAAAACTTTGACTCTCCATAAATGCTAACAAATGCCTTTGACAAATCAACAGCATGTATTTTTAAAAAACAAGTAAACCTGGGAGGCCAACGCGAGTGGATTGCCTGAGCTCAGAAGATCAAGATCAGCCTGAACAAGAGTGAGACCCTATCTCTAAAAGAAAATAGCCAGATGTTGTGGCAGGCGCTTATAGTCCCTGGTACTTGGGAGGCTGAGGCAAGAAGATTTCTTGAGCCCAAGAGTTTGAGGTTGCTGTGAGCTGTGACCCCATGGTTCTCTACCAAGGGTGACAAAGTGAGACTATCTCAAAAAGAGTGTATAGATGTTTCCTTAGCATAATTATGTATATGTATTCTAGTGCTTCATTTATGTTTTATGAGAAGGCAAAGAGGACCACGCTTTCAATTAATGACTACTGTAAGTGCGAGTCTATGTAATTATATCAGAGGAAATTAGCATAAAATCTCAGGGATGTGAACTATTTGAAGATGACATGATAGTATAGTAAGCAATGCCTAGAGGATCACAGTTAAAAATTAATAGAATTTAGGAAGGGAGCAAGCTATAAAATTATTACTCAAATCAGCCTCCATTTACACCAATAATCAGTTCTATGATGAAATAGAAAGTCTTATCTCTAGAACCAACCAAAAGTTATGTTTAGGAATAGAATTAAGAAACACAGAAAAGGCAGTTCCTATATCTCAGTGGTTAGTGTGCCAGCCACATACACGGAGGCTGGAGGGTTCCAACCCAGCCCAGGCCAGCTAAATAATAATGACAACCATAACAACAACAACAACAATAAAAACAGCTTGGGGAGGAAAACGTCTTAAACAGCCCGGTGGGAAGTAGCCCTGGTCAATGGAAGACATTACTCGTTGCTGGGCAGGATATGGAAACACTAATGTAAACAGCTATGCTTTAATTTAAAAAAATCAGTCCTCCAGAAGTTATCCTGAAAATCTGATGGACCCACACAAATGGCAATCATTTTTCTGGAGCCACATGAATAGACACTAAAAACTAAATAGAAAATAACCTGCAGGGCGACACCTGTGGCTCAAAGGAGTAGGGCACCGGCCCCATATGCCATAGGTGGCAGGTTCAAACCCAGCCCTGGCCAAAAACTGCAAAAATATAATAAACTGCAAAGTTAGGAAGGTGTAAAAGTAAATCTGTGAGCTCTGGAGCAGCTCCCCTAGATGCTAGAACATACTGCAGAGTCTCCATGTTCAAAGTGTTGCACCTGCACACACACAGACAAGCAGAACAGAAAAGTATCTTTAATTTTAAATGAACCCATCCATGTCAGCATTAAAAGAAAACATGGGTGAATTACTCTATGACCCAGACTAAGTATGACTGAAAATCAAAAGGCAAGAAAATATTGATAAAGTTAACCACATGAAAGTGAAGAAAAAAGCTTTCATGGTTAAAACACTGTGAGCAAGCACAGTTTCTGCTTCTGGTGTAGCTAAGCACATCCAATTGAACAATTTTCCTGCCAATAATAATCAGAGACTCTGGACAAAATATAAAACACAACTGTGTATACAGTTCACCAGAGTTCACCAGGGAGTGATCAGAAGTAGGTGGATCCCGGAGGGAAGTTGGCACTGGAGAGAGAAGGGTGAGTTCTCCACTTTTTAAAATGACTCTGATCCCAAGGGCAGCTGTGGATGGCACCCCTCAAAATGACTAAAGCCCAAATGGATCCCCATAATCCCACTGGTTGAATGAATCAAAGGAAAGAGTTGAGGACAAGTGCAGAGTCTGCAAAGGGGAAAGTGGTGGGAAAAGAGACTAAAGGGAGACCATAAG
>CAUYRH010013258.1:0-15627 GCA_963574655.1 Perodicticus potto | reverse complement strand
CCTCCCAAGTAGCTGGGACTACAGGCGCCCACCACAACGCCTGGCCATTTTTTGGTGGCAGCCGTCATTGTTGTTTGGCGGGCGGGCTGGATTTGAACCCGCCAACTCAGGTATACGTGGCTGGAGCCTTAACCCGTTGAGCCACAGGCGCTGAGCCGAGTTTTGCAGTTATTAATAACTGCATATTAAGTGAATATCATGAGTATTTTTTCTTTCTTTTAGGTTCCTTTTGCACTAGATAGGTGTTGTCTCAAATGTGTTCTGTAGGACATTATTGCTGTGAGGTGCTCTGGAAGCAATTTCAGGGTTCATGGTTAAATCAGTTGAATAAAAGCTATATACGTATTAGGCTGGGCATGGTGGCTCATCCTAGCACTCTGGGAGGCTAAGATAGGCGGATTGCAGAAGCTCAGGAGTTTAAGACCAGCATGAGCAAGAATGAGACCCTGTCTCTTAAAAAAAAAAGTAGCCAGCATTATGGCAGGGGCCTGTAGTCCTAGGTATTCAGGAGGCTGAGGCAGAAGGATCACTTGAGCCCAAGAGTTTGAGGTTGCTGTGAGCTATGATGCAACAGCACTCTACACAGGGCAATAGGGAGATTCTGTCTCCAAAAATTCAATCAATCAAAGGTATGTACTAGAACCTTCCCTATGAAGTGTACAGTGTGTAATCCAATCCTGCAGATTTTGAGAAGTCTTATAGGAAAGAAATCCTTAAATCTTCAGACCCACTTCTTAACATCTCTAGGAACCATGTTTCATAAAATCCACTTTGGGAACCCAACCTCTGTTAGCTGCTGTCCAAGGATGCAGACATCTACATGTATAATTCGAGTTCCAGTAAAAAGTTTTATATAAATGAGTTGTTAATAGTTTATATATGGTACTTTAATTCATAATATCAGTATGATCTCTTAAGGAAATACTGAAGAAAAAAACAACTTTTAATTATACAGTATTCTAGCTCTGTACTCACACTATTTTAAACACAGCAGCACAGAGAATTACTCTTTTGTTCTGTAAATACCAAAACTTTGGTTTGGAATTAGTTGGTCAGAAAAGGCAGGGTCAAAAGTTTGCCCCCTTTTCTGGGGTTCTTCTGTCCAGTAGCTCAGATTTTATCCAGCACGTTCTTACAAGGCACGCTTTAAGGTCAGGCACTCTTTATATTCAGCATATGTTTTCTTTCCTTTAATATAATTTTAGCTATTGCTGATTCAAAATACTTAGATCTCTGGGGATCTTTTATATTCGTTGTTCGTAAAATAAGGTTTGACTTCCTAATAAGAAAGCTCAGGGGCACATCTTGGTATTTTCATCTTGTTTGTAGGATGGGTGCTGCAGACAACATATATAAAGGACGGAGTACGTTTATGGAAGAACTGACTGACACAGCAGAAATAATCAGAAAAGCAACATCCCAGTCCTTGGTGATCTTGGATGAACTGGGAAGAGGGACAAGTACCCACGATGGAATCGCCATCGCCTATGCTACACTTGAGTACTTTATTACAGATGTAAGTATCCTCTGTACCTTTTCAAAAAATAAATTTTAAATTGACAAATCAAAATTGTATGCATTCATGGGGCACAATGTGATGTTTAAATATATATGTAAATCATGTAGAATGATTAAGTCAAACTAATTAACATGTCCGTCACCTCATTTTTTATGGTGGGACATTTGAAATTTATTCTTAGTTATTGTTGAACATATGTTATTAGTGACTGCAGTCATGGTACCTTTATGCAGTCCTTCCATGCCTTTTTTTGTGTGTGGATGGTACATACTATAAAATTACTTTCTTGATCTCAGTCTTTAAAAACTCAAAATTATCTTTATTATAGTTGACCCTAACCCTGCAATTGATTATTAAAATACTGTACACTGAATTCAGATTAACCCTAAATAATGTTTGTAGTTTTTTTTTGTCTGAGTCAGAAATAAATCTAGTTGTACGAGAAAGGCATCCCTGGCAATATTAGAATTGTATCTTCTTATCCTTGGTGAATTCTGTTTCAAGATAAAGGATCATCCACCTATAACCAGATACCTTGAGGGAAGACAATGAGATGGTGCCATTTCTACTCTGAAATATTTTCTTCACTGACATCCTAAAAGATCTCAAGATAAGACCTTTGTTCTCATCTCTGCACCACTTTGCTAACTTTTGTACTTTTTGTAGAGACAGGGCCCTGCTATGTTGCTTAGGCTGATCTTGAACTCCTGGGGTTGGGCAATCCTCCTGCCTCAGCCTCCCTGAGTGCTGGGGATTTTGTTCTTTCTTTTCTTTGTCATCTTGGAAGTGAAGACCCAAGAGATGCTTAGGTTTTATTTAGACATTTATTTCGATCACATAGATAATGATGGCATTTCCTTCTTTAAAATGAATTTTTTTTAATTTTTTTTTTTTTTATTCGCAAAAAGATGTAGCTCAGGAACTTTCTTCAGTCGTTCTAGAAACTATGTAAGAAAGAAGTTGACTAGTATCCTGCAGTCTGGCTAGAATGCACTAGTTTTTGGTGTATGTATGAGGTTTTTCTGATTTTCCACATAGGCGGTTATGTCCTCTGTGAACAGAGTATTCCAACAGCTGGCACTTCCCGTACAGTGTTGAAAGGAAGTGGTGAGAGGGCTCATCCTGGCCTTGTTTCTGATCTTAGTAGGAAAGCTCTGAGTTTCTTACTACAAAGTATGATGTTAGCCATAGACTTGTAGATATTCCTTACCAAGTTAGGGAAGTTCTCCTCTATTCCTAGTTTACTGAGAGTTTTTATGGGTGTTAGATTTAGTCAAATGCTTTCCATGTGTCTGTTGATATGGTCATGTGATTTTTCTTTTTTAGCCTTTTGGTGTAATGGATTACATGAATTGATTTTCCTTTTTCTTTTTCTTTTTTTTTTATTGTTTAGGATTCATTGAGGGTACAAAAAAATAAGTTACACTGATCGCACTTGTTAGGTGAAGTCCCTCTTATAATTGTGTCTGGTCCCAAGAGGTGGGCCGTACACCATGACTCCCCCCTTCCCCTCTCCCCGGTCTCTCCTTCCCCCACTCCCACCTTGTATTAGATCATCTGCTGCCTTCATATTAGAATTAAGTACACTGGATTCTTGCTTTTCCATTCTTGTGATACTTTACTAAGAACATATGAAATTAATATATAAACAATTACATGTTCATAAGAACAATAAAACACTTTTATAGTCCAGTTTGGGGATAGAAGGATCTGGGAAGGCGGCGAGGGGAGGACGATGGCAGAAGGTAGGAGGGCAGGAGGCGGGATCTCACCTAATGTGCATGTTGTGAGGGTGTATAACATGCCTCCTGGGTGACGGGCTCTTCTACTAATGGGACTTTACTCTGGAAGTGAGAACAAAGTAACCTAAAGATTGTACCCACATATTAATTTGAATAAAGTTTTTTTTTTTTTTTTGAGACAGAGCCTCAAGCTATCACCCTGGGTAGAATACTGTGGCATCACGGCTCACAGCAACCTCCAACCTCTGGGCTCAAGCGAGTCTCCTGCCTCAGCCTCCCAAGTAGCTGGGACTACAGGCGCCCGCCACAAGGCCCGGATATTTTTTGGTTGCAGCCATCATTGTTGTTTGGCGGGCCTGGGCTGGATTTGAACCCGCTAGCTCAGATGTATGTGGCTCAGGTCTTAGCAGCTTGAGCCACAGGCGCCAAGCCTTAAATAAAGTTTAAAAAAAAAAAAAAAAAGGATGTGTTCTGCCTCCATCCTGGTTAATACAAAAGATGTAAAGTCCTCCATCTTTTTTAATGGCTGAATAGTATTCCATGGTATACATGTACCATAGCTTGTTAATCCATTCCTGGATTACTGGGCATTTAGGCCGTTTCCACATTTTGGCAATTGTAAATTGAGCTGCAATAAACAGTCTAGTGCAAATGTTTTATGATAAAATGATTTTTTTTTCTTCTGGATAGATGCCTAGTAGGATCAAATGGGAGGTCTAATTTGTTTTCTTTGAGGATTCTCCATACTTCCTTTCAAAAAGGCTATATGAGTTTGCAGTCCCACCAGCAATGTAAAAGTGTTCCCTCTCTCCACATCCATGCCAGCATCTGTAGCTTTGAGACTTTGAGATGTGGGCTGTTCTCCCTGGCGTTAGGTGATATCTCAGGGTGGTTTCGATTTGCATTTCCCTGACGATCAGGGACAATAAGCTTTTTTTCAAATGTTTGTTAGCCATTTGTCTGTCTTCATCAGAGAAGATTGTGTTCATATCCCTTGCCCAGTGGTAGATGGGATTGTTTACTCTTTTTTTGTTGATTAATTTGAGTTCTCTATAGATTGTAGTTTTCAACCCTTCATCACATTTATACCTTGTAAATATCTTTTCCCATTCTAAAGATTGTCTTTTTTGCTTTACTTTTGTCCTTAGCTGTGCAGAAGCTTTTCAGGTTAAGTCCCATTTGTTAATTTTTGTTGTTGCAATGGCTGCTGAAGTCTTTGTCATAAAATCTTTCCCTAGTCCAACATCATCAAGAGTTTTCTCCACACTTCTAAGATTTTTATCGTTTTGGGTATTAGATATAAGTCTTATCCATCCTGAGTCAATTTTTGTAAGTGGTGAAAGGTGTGGGTCAAGTTTTAGTCTTTTACTTGTGATTATCCAGTTCTCTCACACTATTTATTGAATAGGGGTTCTTTTCCCCAGTGTATGCTTTTGTTTGGTTTATCACAGATCAGATGGCAAGTAGAGACTGGTTTCATTTCTTGGTTTTCTATTCTGTTCCATATCTGTGTCTCTATTTTTGTGCCAATACTATGCTGTTTTAATTACTGTGGACTTGTAATATAGCCTGAAGTCTGGTTAGGGTGATGCCTCCAACTTTGTTTTTATTACTAAGAATAGCCTTAGCTATGTTGAAGCAGCCTTACATATCTGGGATAAACCCCACTTGGTCATGGTCTGTTATTCTTTTTATGTATTGTTAGATTTGATTTGCTACTATTTTATTGAGGATTTTTCCATCTGTGTTCATGAGAGATAGTCTGTTGTTTTCTTATAATGTCTTTGTCTAATTTTGGTATTAGGGTAATGCAGGCCTTACAGAATATGTTAGGATGACGCCCTCTGTTTCTGTCCTCTGAAGAAGATTGTGAAGAAGTGGCATAATTTCTTCTCTGAATGTTTGGTGGGATTCACCTGTGAAGCTGTGTGTGCCTTAGTGCAGCGGTTCTCAACCTGTGGGTCACGATCCCTTTTGAACAATGAAAATACATTGCAGCGTTAGGAAGGTTGAGAACCACTGGCCTAGTGTTTCTGTTTTGAACAGTTGTTAGTTATTAACTCAATTTCTTTAACAAATATTTAGATTTTCTGATTTTTCTTGTGTGAGTTTTGGTTGATTGTCTTTTAAGGAATTTTTTTCAGGGAATTTTCACCCTAGGTTATCAAATGTGTGGACAGAGCTGTTCATGATATTCCTTTATAACCCTTATATTGCCCATGGAATCTGTTTGTTGTCTATGCATTCATTTCTGACATTAGTCATTTGTGACCTCTCTTTTTTTCTTAGCTTGGCTAGAAGCTTACCAGTTTTATTAATCTTTTCAAAGAAGCTGCTTTTGGTTCTATTGATTTTTCTCCATTGCTTTCCTATTTTAATTTCATTGATTTCTGCTCTAATTTCTTCTTCTTACTTTGGATTTAATTTGCTTTTCTCTTTCTAGGATGGAAGCTTAGATTATTGATTTTAGACATTCCTTTCTAATGTGGATGTTCAGTGCTATAAATTTTCTTCTAAGTACTGCTTTTGCTGCATCCCACAAATTTTGATAAGGTGTATTTTTGGTTTTTCAGTACAGAATTATTTTGATTTCTCTTAATATTTTTTGAATTATGTATTATTTAGAAATGCATCACTTGATCTCTCTATATTTTAGAATTTTTCAGTTATCTTTCCGTCCTTGATTTCTAGTTTTCTTCTGTTGTGGGCTAAGACCAGATAATGTGTGATTTCAATTCCCTTAAATTTGTTAACATGTTTTCTGGCCCTGAATGTGGTCTCTTTTGGTGAATGTTCCATGTTGGCCTGAGAGGAATGTTTATTCAGCTACAGATATCAATGATGTATAGCTGATTGATGCGTTTTTTTTTTTTTTTTTAAGTCCACCTGTGTCCATGCTGATTAACTGCCTGCTGGATCTTCTCCATTTCAGGGGGAAGGATATTGATGTCTCCAACAATTAATATTGTGTTCATACGTTTCTCCTTGCAATTCTGTCAGCTTTGGCCTCATAGTTTGACATTTCTTGCTAGATGTATGCATGTTAAGGATTGTTATATCTTCTTTGTCATTGGTTAATGCCCTTCTTTATCCCTGACAAATTTCCTTGTTCTGGAATGTGTTCTGT
The DNA here is from genome assembly GCA_963574655.1 of Perodicticus potto. Taxonomy (NCBI): domain Eukaryota; kingdom Metazoa; phylum Chordata; class Mammalia; order Primates; family Lorisidae; genus Perodicticus; species Perodicticus potto. The sequence goes on along the minus strand of CAUYRH010013258.1, from coordinate 9,239 downwards.
CTGGAATAATTTAGCTTACTCTAACTTGCTTTTGATTAATGTTAGCATGGTATATCTTCCTACATTTATTTTTAATATATAAGTTTGCATTTAAAGAGGGTTCCTTATAGACAGCATATAGTTAGGTCTTGTTTTTTTGGTCCCCTCCAATAATCTGCTTTAATTGGTGCATTTAGAACATTGATTGTCTTAAGCGATTATTAACATAGTTGTATTAATTTCTACCTCATTTTTTAAATGGTTCCTATTTTTTGTTCTTGTTCTTTTTTCCTGTTTTTGTTTTCTACTCTTTCTTTTACCTTTTGTGGTTTCAATTGAGCATTTTAGATGATTTCGTTTTCCCTCCTCACTTTCTGGGGAGTTGTTTTGTTGTTTGTCTTGTTTGTCTTGTTTTTGTTTTTGAGATGTGGTCTCACTATGTTGCGCTGGCTGGCCTCAAATTCCTCAGCTCAGGTAATCTCTTGCCTCATCTTCCCAGGTCGGTGGGACTATAGGTACACTCCACCATACCTAGCTGTTTTTCTTTTCTTGGCATATCAGTTACACTTCTCATAATACTGTTTTTATTGTTTACCCTAGACTTTGGGATATACATTTAGAACTAATCCAAGTCTACTTTCAAACAACACCATACTCCTTCACGAGTAATGCAAATATCTTTTACTAACAAAGCATCCTAATTCCTTCCTCCCATCCTTTGTACCATTGCCGTCATTCATTTCACCTACTGCATACAAAAGCAAACACACGTAAACATACCTAATTGAATACCTTGTTGCTATTTTATTTTGAAAAAGTGTTACCTGTTAGGTCAATCAAGAATAACAAAAATAAAAGTTTTTATTTTCCCTTCAGTTACTCCTCCTTCAGCGCTCTACCTTTTATGGTGTAGATCTGAGTTTCTAATGCAAATCATTTTCCTTCCCTCTAAAGAACTTTTCTTAAACGGTTCTTTCAAGGTACGTTTGCTAGCTACAAATCCCCTTAATTTTTGTTTGTCTGAAAAAGTCTATTTCTTCTTCACTTTTGATGGATAATTTTGCAAGGTACAGAAGTTTAGGTTGGTGATATTTTTCTCCCCAACACTTTGAATAGTTTACTCTTTTCTTATCTGATTTTTAAGGAGTCAGTTGTGCTTCTTATCTTTGATCTTATATAGATGTTTATTTTCCCTCTGGTTTATTTCAGTATTTTTTTTTCTTTATCTTTGGTTTTCTGTAATTACAATATGATATGCCTCACTGTGGTGTTTTGGGGCATTTTCCTAGAACTGTGGTTTGGTATCTTATGTTAATGTGGGGAGATTCTTAGTCATTATTGTTTTAAGTTTCTTCTGTTTCTGTCTTTATACTCTTTCTGGCATTCCCGTTACCTATGTTACATCTTTATAATTGCTCCAAGCTTCTTGGACATTCTCTACACCCCCAGTCTTTTTTCTCTTTGTATTTCAGTTTTGGAGCTTTCTATTGAGGTGTCCTCAAGCTTAGAGATTCTTCTGCAGCCATATCCAGTCTCAGTCTGGGAGGCTGACGCAGGAGGATTGCTTGGGGACAGGCGTTTGAGACTATCCTGAGCAAGAGTGAGACCCCATCTCTACCAAAAAATAGAAAAATTAACTGGGCATAGTGGCATGAGCCTGTAATCCCATCTACTCAAGAGGCTGAGGCAAGAGAATCACTTGAGTTTGCTGCAAGCTGTGATGACACCACTGCACTCTAGTCTGGGGCAACACAGCAAGACTCTGTCTTCTCTACTCCCCAAAAGAGGATAGTCATTTCTGTTACAGTGTTTTTGATCTCTGGCATTTCTTTTTGGTTCTTCTTTAGAATTTCCATCTCTCTGCTTACAGTGCCCATCTGTTCTTGCCTTTTGTGTAATTTATCCTTAAAGCCCTTAGCATATTAAGCACAGTTGTTTCTAATTCCCAGTCTGATAATTCTAACATTCTGCAATATCTAGGGCTGGTTCTGAGCTTGCTCTGTGTCTTCACATTTGTGTGGGTTTTGCCTTTTAGTACGCCTTGTATCCTTTTTCTTGATAGCTAGCTGTAATATATTAGGTGGAAAGAACTGCTATAAGAAGGCCTTTAGTACAGTTAGGGGTCAAAGAAGGGGAAGTGTCTATAGTCCTGTGATTGAGTCTCAGAATCTTTTACTTAGCATGTGTCTCCTGGCTGTGAGGGTCAAAGGAACTTCTTGCACCGCCTGCCCTCAGGTGGGACTGGAAGGCTGGAGTTGAGTCTTTCTCTTCCCCCAGGTAAGTTAGACTCCCCTCAAACAGTTTCTCCTGAGGGCAGACCTTGTTAAGAACAGAATATTCTGGCATATTTCAAAATGGTTCCATCATTTTTTCCCCCTGCCCAAAGCACAAAGGGAATTTTATCCAAAGTTTACTGTGAAAACCGGTGGAACTCCTGGAAGTAAAACTCACAAAACTGTGCCCCACATCTTCCATGGCTGGGTTCTCTTGGAATTGCAAGTCTCAGATTTGCCTTTTCTACACTGAGCCTGTAGTAGTTGATCACAGTTCAAGCTTTCCTACTTTGCCCCTGTCGGCTTCCCTCAGAGGTTTCAACCCAGGAAATTTTGATTCTGTTTCTCTGCCTGTCTCTCTCACTTTGGGGACCGTGATTTGCTCTGTGACTTGACTTCTCTCACAGATCTTAAAAAAAAGTTGTTGGCTTTTCAGTTTGGTCTGCCTTTTATTTGTCATGATGGAGTGGCAGCTTCCAGGCTGCTTCCATGTTGAACTGAAAGTCAAGGAGGAGTAAGGAGGTCACGTGTTGCTGCTCAAGCTGAGAACAGCCTTCAGGAGACCAGTGTGTATCGCAGACCCTGGGGTCTGTCTGTGTCTGTCAGCTCACACCAGGGGCAGCAGAGAGGCAGCTGGTCCTAAGAGCCTTCAAGCAGATATCAAGAGTCCTGGCTTAATTAGGTTTATTTGTAACTGTTATGAGAGAGAAGGCACAAATTCTGACTTTTAAAAAGATACATGGCAGATGAGTTAAAAGTGGTGTTCTTTGATTTAATTACCCTCTTCTAATTTTTCAACCATAATTAGGGTTAACTTTCCTCAAGATAACATGTTTCTGAAATACATGAAATATACCTTAAAATAATGTTTATTAAATGAACCCATCCCGACACAAAACAAAAATAAATTTTAAAATGGTGGAGGTGAGTGAGGAGAAGGGAAAGCTCTGCTTTACAGAATGCCAACTAATAACTACTGAGAGAATTTCTTTAAATCAGTGTTTATTAAGCACCATAATAACTGACTCAGGCAATGATGCTAGACAGTAAAACCTTTGGATGTATGATTGCTGGAAAAGAGGATATTCACACAATCTGAAAATTGTCATGCCACTATCATTTATTAATCAAAAAGGGGAAATTTATCCGCATAGTGAAGAAATCTTGTGGGAATTCACTTAGACCAAATAATCAAACTTAGCATCCCCACTAATGAGTCAGATCGACACCACTGTGCTTCCTGGTGTGATGCACTGGAAAGGTCACGTCACCTACATACTTACAGAATATTCCTGCAATAATGTTTCATCCAACTCAAGGAGGACACTATCAGCCAAGTCCAAATTTGTAAGTGAATAGTATGCAAAACAATTTTCCTCAATAAATCGAAAGTGTTAAATGTCATAAAAGACATGAGAAGAGGGGGGAAAGAAATATTATTGGGAAAATTGGAATTTAATATATCTATTTAAGTATAATTTTATTCTGGTTATATGGGAGAATGTTTTCGTTCTTCGAAGATAGAATCTGAACTCTTTAAGGATAAAGTGTCATGACGTCTGCAGCTAATACTTAAAACACTCACAGTTGGTTGCCTAGGTAAACATGTATGTGGACAGTCATCATACTTTGCTTACAACTTGTATGAAGGTTTGAAATGTTGCAAAAGACGAAGTTTAAGAAAAGTCGTAATTAAAATTTAGAAAGAAAATAACATTGTGCTACGTCTTATCGCTTTAGGTGAAGTCCTTGACCCTGTTTGTCACCCATTATCCACCAGTTTGTGAACTAGAAAAAAGTTACCCAGACCAGGTGGGGAATTACCACATGGGATTCTTGGTCAGTGAGGACGAAAGCAAACAGGATCCAGGTATGAAAAATTTCTGTAGTAGGTGCAAGTAGAATACCATTGGCTTTCATGTTTGACTACTCAATATTTATAGGAATGTGGACTTACTGCTTGTTAATAACGAAAGCTATGAATGTCAGTTATAAACAACATTCATCCAAATATATTTTTTGCTGAGCTTTGGGTCAAGTAGACTTTACCTTGATCTTTGCTATCTCGGAGTCCCTCTCTGGGCTTCCTCATTTCATTTGTAAAGGCGGTCCTTTCCTAAAAAACTGAGGGGAAGGAAGAAGGAAGGACACGTAGACTTTCCCTTTAATGCCTTATGTTCTAACATGATTCATCTCAGGAGAGATGCCTTGGCAGTCAAGTGCAGAGTATTATTTTGTCATCTGAAAGAGTGCCCCATATTTTTCCCAAAAGGTCACTTAATAGTACAGTATTGTACTATTGGTAACAAGGGCCAAATACCGTACTGGACATATGTTTTGTCTTAATATTACTAGGACACTGAATGTCTCAGACTCAGTGTCTTGCCCGTTAGCCACTTAGGTGGGGCTGACCGGAGCCTACAGCCCATCTCTTCTGTGTCCAGATTCTCTTCTCTTCTACCCTGTTAGCGCGGCTACTGGGGGTCTATAGTATTTTTCCTAACCTTTCCAATTATTACACAGAAATAAGACATTTTATGAAAAAGAACATCACTAGCCAATAGAAATAAATTCCAGTGCCATAATTAATATAGTAGATCTTAGCATATTTTTTTTCTGTTCAGTGGTGTATGAGTAGTAATTTTTTTAAGCTACCAGCCTATGGGCTTGTGGTGGTTTGCATAATCGGTGTGCTGCAATGGAAAATCCATTATCTAAGGCATTCCAGGGTCCAGATTTTATTATGGAAAAGTAATGAGGATGGACCTGAAAAAGAAACCAGGCAACTGGCCCAAATAAAACAAAGTCCTGGACCTAAGATAATTTAATGTTAGCCAATTCCTGCCTTTCATTACCGTGACCTCTTGAAAAACACACCATAAATTCTCATGGAATCAGTTTTCCATCTATTAATCTACATCCAAAGTGACAGGAGGGAAACTTAAGCGGAAACTCACGGGACAGGCAAAATAGAGTTCACTGCCAGGGAAGGGAAGGGGTCGGTGCCACTGAGCGGTAGATGTGAACTAACTACTGACCCAGAGCACTGTGCCTTTCCCCTAAGTCTTCTGGCATTTTATTGTTTTAAACTTTTATCAATGAACGTACTTTTTAAAATGAAATAATCTAAAAGGTCCAGGCTGACAGGTTTCCGTCCCTTCACTCTCACCCTCCCCGCCCCCATCTTCAGCTCTGCTTCATTTCTGTCATCTTTCTAAGTAATATGCATATTTTCCCACCTCCTGCTTCATCAGCTTGATACGTTATAGATGGATTTCTCATTGTGTTAGTTGGAAGTTTCAGCCTTCCCTTCCTCTGCCCACCCAATATAGTAATTTCACATTTTTTGTATTCAATTTGTTGTTTTCACTATTATTGCCATGTACGTATAGCTTACTGAGGAGTGAAGTATGCAGACAAAGACATTTTCTTTCATGAATTTTTCTGTCGTCTTAAAGATGAGAATTGTTCTTACGTTTTCCATTTTGGCTTTTTTATTTTCTTTGTTGGGGTTCTTTAGTCTATGGCTGAATCTTCCTATGCTGTCTTTGTGAAATACCTCTCTAGAGTTTTTTCCCTATGATTGAACCTAGTGGCTCCTGTGTGTCCCTACTGGGGTTCTTTAACCGGGAGCCCTTTGTCCACCTACTCATCTGAACTGGCTGATGTCCTGACACCTGCCTTTGCCACCAGCCTCAGAATTCTCTAACCCTTCTTCTGAGTATTTGATGCAAGTAACAAAATATTCAGACTCACACTGGCTCAAACAACAAGGACACAGTAAATATAACCTCAATTAATCTCAAATTATAAGAATTTCAGAGCAGGAGTGGGCATTTGCTCCTTCTCTTTGCAGTTTTCCGGGCTCTGTCTTCCTGCCTGACTGTCTTCATCATCGGCTCCATTATCTGCTAGTGGCCAGATGGCTGCAGCCTTTTCTGGCATCACATCCAGAATTGGCAATGTCCAGAGGAAGAAAGAAGAGGGACCAGCATATCCTGCAACTCTTTCTTAGGAAGAAGAGACCTTTTTCTCAGAGCCTCCTAACATCCCATTTTCAGAATGGAATCACAAGTTCATTCTTAACTCAGTTCTTAGTAGTGAGGATGGCAGGGATGACTTTGATGGGCCTAGATGAATCAGGATCAACTTTTAGAGTTGAATATGAGGAAGCAGTCAGTTGAGTTAAATGATTAGGGAGTTAATTCCTTACAAAAACAGGAGTGGAATCAATTTTAGATAGCTACTACCAATATCAACTAAAAGAAGTAAAAGATTTGAGACTTTGCTGAATGAAAATGTCTCCATACCGCCATGTTTGATTTCTAATTCAGCTAGAGTTAGAATTGGAGGTTGAAATTCATTTTCACTCTGAATTTTGAAGCGTTGTTCCATTGCCTGTTCACTTCTGGTATTGTTCCTGGCTGTATTTATGCTGCACCCATTACCCTACCTGAACTCCTCCTCTCCTAAGTTAGAGTCCATCATGGATTTGTAGACCATCAATAAAATGCCCCGAGGTCTTTGGATCGCTGCCTTGGGGCTCTGCTTGTTGGCTTCCTGTGGTGTGGTAGGTAGAGTGATGGGCAAGTAGTCAGGAAGCCTATGGTTTGGTCTATTCCAGTCTACATAATCTTGGACAAACAAGATTCATCTACCTAAGCTTCACTGACCTCTAAATATTCCTGAATCTATCCTAAAAGAAATAATTTCATAAGCCCATACCTTTTTAATAACTGCCTAGAAGAGTTTGTGCTTTAAAATAAATTTTGCAAATTTTCCTTGTAATAAGCAGAAATATAATTATTACTTTCATTGACTCTGAGCAGTGCTAGAGCAACTTCTTAGTAATATCCTTTTAAGAAATGGTCAGCTTATAAGTAAAGTCTTCATCAAGAATTTTATTGTGAGGCTGAAAAGAAATAGGTTGTTTTTGCTCATCTTCTCTCCTACCTGGCTCTCTGCACCTCCATATTTCCATTCCATACCCCTACACACACACAGAAGGGTGAAGACATGTACGTATAACCACGGTGAAAGCTCCCTCGGGTGATTATGGAAGAGTGGACACATTCTTTGCCTTGTAGGTAGGAGAACTACCGTAATTACACTAAAAAATGGAGACCAGCATAGGATAACAGCAACTGTTTGTACTGAGGTGTATAAACAAGGTTTTCAGGACAGTGTAATATTTCATGTAATTTAGCAATATTTTATGGCTATATTATACATTATATATAAAAATATTATTATAGCTGTACTTATATCTCCCTCATCTATACAGCATATAGATAATATACACACTATATATTTTATATATACATAGTAGAAAAGAAATTTTAAACCATCAGCAAAGCAATTTTTTAAGTAGAGGAGGGTTGTGGCATTTATTAGGCTCTCAGAAACTGTTGGTAGGCTGGATGGATGGATGGGCAGACAGATGGATGACCAGATGAATGAATCTTATTTTGGAAAGACCAGTGTCTTTCTAAAGGTGGTGGCTCATGCCTATGATCCTCATACTCTGGGAGGCCAAGGCGGGTGTATTGTCTGAGCTCAGGAGTTTGAGACCAGCCTGAGCAAGAGGAGAACTCATCTCTACGAAAAATAGAAAAACTAGCCAGGCATTGTGGCAAGTGCCTGTAGTCCCAGCTACTCAGGAAGCTGAGGCAGGAGGATCACTTGAGCCAAGGAGTTTGAGGTTGCTATGAGCTATGACCTCAGGGCACTCTACCCAGGGTGACTGAGACTCTGTTTCCAAAAAAAAAAAAAAAAAATGTGACTAAACTGCACGCAGCATCGTCTCTGTATTGTACTTCATCATATCCTATTATTTAAAGTCCATGGGTATGTTTATGTATGGCAGGCAGTTATCCAGGAAGCGGATTCTGAGACTCCCGTTCAGGAGGTTTATCTACAATGCAGGCAGGACTGGGCTGTGTTGTCAGGCTTAGCCAGCCCTGCAGAGGATGGTCCTTCAGAGTTACCTCAGCTCCGGGTGAGGAGCCCAGGCCTTTATACCCTTTATTAGTTATCTTTATTAGTTTGGGGTAATTTGCAAACAATATACAGCAAATTACCCCCAGAACACATTAGCTTAAAACAATATTCATTACCTTCTCCTTCTGTGGGTCAGGAATGGAGGAGCAGTTTAGCTGAATGTTTCTAGCAGTGTCTCTCAGGGCTACAGCCAAGGCCTTGGCCGGGAACGCAGCCCTTTCAGGACTTGGTCGGGGCGGTCTGCTCCATGTCCCCCTCACACAGCTGTTGGGAGGCCCCGCGCTCGCCCTTGCTGGAGGTGGAAGACGTCAGCTTCTTTCCACCTGGGCCTCTCCCTGCAGCGGCTCACGGCACAGCAGGTAGTGGCAGGTCACTTCCCTCAGAGCCAGCCAGTAAGAAAGTGAGAGAGCCCGAGACACAGGCCACAGTCGTCCTAACGTACTCTCTGAAGTGACCCCATCCCATCCTATCACTTTGCACATTCTGTTTATTAGAAGCAAGTCACTGTGTCCAGCACACACTCGGAGGGAGGGAGTGAGGCAAGGGCGTGAACACCTGGAGTCAGGATCTTTGATGGCATCTTAGAGGCTGCCTCCCAACCCCCATAGCAACGTCGCTAGATGCAGGCTGCCTCAGGAAGGGAGGATGACGCTGGGTGAAGCAGCTCCGTGCAGCTGCGGGCTGCAGGCTGGCAACCTTCCTGACAGCTGGGGGAATCCTCTGTAGTGGTACTGAACAGCATCTATGTCAATATTTAATACGCCCAGATGTCACTGTCATTCATACTATGTAACATGTAATATTTCCTTACCTGTTTTTTGTTTGTTTGTTTTTTTGAGACAGAGCCTCAAGCTGTCACCCTGGATAGAGTGCCGTGGCATCACAGCTCACAGCAACCTCCAATTCCTGGGCTCAAGCGAGTCTCTTGCCTCCGCCTCCCAAGTATCTGGGACGACAGGTGCCCGCCACAACGCCCGGCCATTTTTT
>CAUYRH010013250.1:0-21332 GCA_963574655.1 Perodicticus potto | reverse complement strand
CCTCAAGCTGTCACCCTGGATAGAGTGCTGTGGCATCACAGCTCACAGCAACATCCAATTCCTGGGCTCAAGTGAGTCTCCTGCCTCTGCCTCCCAAGTAGCTGGGACTATAGGCGCCTGCCACAACGCCTGGCCATTTTTTTTTTTTGGTTGCAACCGTCATTGTTGTTTGGCAGGCCTGGGCTGGATTCGAACCCGCCAGCTTAGGTGTACGTGGCTGGCGCCTTAGCCCGTTGAGCCACAGGTGCCAAGTCAAAAATTTTGTTTTTCTAAAGTTGATGTCTAGAACCTAGCTGTTTAAGTGATTTGGTTTCTTCCCTTATTAACTTGTATTAAGTTCATGAACTGAGCTGAGTAGCATAAAACAAATAACAAACATGAATATGTAAGCTTCTAAGAAATTAAAACTATACAAATAATAACTAGCTCAGTTTTTTTTTTTTTTAAGTTAGAACTAGTTAAGGGCAGAGATATCAGCCTTTAAGGAGTTAAAATGAATTTGCTTTATTTATTGTAATTGTGGTATTACAAACTAGACTTTTTTCCTGAGTTCTAGTAGTCAGTGAGATAATGAAGGTCAGTGGATCCTTAGGGTGCTATGCTGTTTGGGTGGAGATAAAGGTTTAAAGCCAGGTTGCCTTTATATTCTACTGCCATCATTTGAGCAAAGTTGGGGCCTTCTTTTGGGCAGGGGATTCTGACTTAACCTTTCTTTTTCAGTTTCCCTTAATTAGGGGTCACCAGCCTGAAGCAAACTGGTCACTAATTTGAATGCAAAAAATATTTTAATGTAGGCATATGGTAAACATTGGAAGAGAAATTTATAGGTATATGGCTTTATTTCTAAATACAGTTTAATGCCTTTAACTTAAACTGGATTTTATACTTCCTACCTCTTTAATTTTGAATTCCTAGTGGCCTTGCCTTAGACGCAAACCTTAGGGAGAGGTAGACGTTCTTTGCTGAGCTTTTGGAATCAGAGTGTTCATTTCAGATTAAAACTGTTTTCTCCGCAGCCACTCAAATCCCTCCCCAAGGATTCCGTTGAATTCATCCATGGATATCTATCTTTTGGTAACAAATAATCAGGTTAATAATGATTTTCTCCATTTCATTTTAGTGCTGTCTTGCTACACAAACCATCACTGTCCTGAGAAGGACTTTTGCAGAATAGAAGACCTACTTACTCTGGATATGATAATATTCCAGAGGATCACGTGGCAATCATAATATTTCAGTCTTCATATTTTTAGCCCAGTATATTCCTACTGAACATTTATGTTAATGGCTTGTGCTGAGAGCTAACAAAATTCATTAAAAAGTATATGATTCTTGCTCACAAGAAATAGATTGTCTTATTAAGGACAAAGCTTATGTTTATGAAGAAGGCAGTGAAGAAAGTATTAAATCATGTATTTCTTAAATGTCAGTCCGTGGACTAATGCCAGGGTTGCATTAGATGCACTTAGAATCTGTAGCTGAATTAGAATTTCTTTCAATATTCCTGGGACTCACCCACAAGAAGTCAAATTTATTACCTTAGAAATTTTTGGTATATTATGTAGAGTTTCCTTGGCTACTGGTTATAGAAAAACAGCTGAAATTAACTTTGGTCTAAAGCAGAATTTATTGGAAGGCCTATTATGTACCCAAGAGGAAGGCAGGAGTACATCAGTTGTCAGGGACAACTGGAACCAGGATTTAAACACTGCCAGGGTGTTTAGTCTTCTTACCGTTTCTAAGTTCTGCTTCTGTCTTCACCTTGGCTTAGTTTTCTCAGAGCAGCTTTCTCCGCATGGCAAGGCACATGGTTACTGGCGGCTCTCATCACGTAGGATGCCCAGTTTTATCGCCACCTGAGAGAGATCATTCCTCTTGTCTTAATTTTAGTTTGAAAAATCTTGGAGAAAAGCTGTTATTGATTCAGCTTTGGTCACATTCTCTTAAATATAGAAATGAATAGATCAACTTTGGTTATCGGGATTGGGAAGCATGATTGGTCTAGCTTTGGACAGTTCGTTCGCTTAGCCTATGGCTAGGATGAGTGATCCCTAAGAAAATGATGACATCTATTTGAGCAATGTTGTTCTGTGGGAGTGGGAGTAGAGTATATGTGATATTTCCCAGAGGAATGGGGATGCTATTTTCAGAATAAAAGCAAAAATGGATATTCTGGTTTGGACATCATGGCTCACATCTGTAATCCACTACTTTGAGAGGGTGAGGTGGGAAGATCACTTGAGGCAGGAATTTGAGAGCAGCCTGGGCGATATAGCAAGACCCTGTCATAAAAAAAAAGAGAATATTTTGGGAAGAAAGGAAAAATATGTGTTTATTACTTTTGGGTCTATATTTTATGAATTTGAGACTAACTCTAGGTATAACAGATAATTTTATTTATAATTTCATTAGATATCACTCAATCATATGTAAAATTATTTAACAGCAGAAATTGGAATAATGAGTTTTGGGAATTAACTAATTCAGCATGTTTTAAGACATCTTTGCTTTGATGAACTAAACATGTTTAGACTGTGGAGTTCAGCAGAATTTTTGGCAATTGAAATAAATTCTTGCCTTTAAAGTTCTCTAATGACTTAAGTACTGAAATAGCTGGCAGGATGTGGAGATCTCATCTCTGGAAGTCTCTGAGCAGCTTACAGGGAACACACCGATTGTTCCTGACTCTCAAAAAAACCTCTCTAAAAGATCACTTAACCACTTGTAGATGTGTCATTTAAGAAAATATAAGGATTGAAAAATCAGATCTCATTTAATACCAGTCCTTTGGGTTTACTGAATAAGTGCTATTATGGCAAGACTGAAAAATTCACTTTGAGTAACAGATTTTACTATAAGAACTGTTTTTAGGTATTTTAAAAATTCTATTGGCTGGTGATTAGGAGAAGCTTGTTTTCGGGATTCCCTCTTAGGAGTAAGAATTCTTTTTAAACACTATTCAGTGGGTTTTTATTTTTAGCAGGGAGTTTTTAGTATTAATTTACAGTTTGTTAAGTATCTGACTAGAAGGATAGGGGTGATCACACATGAGGAGTCTCAGCTTGTTAAAGGTAAATCATACATGAACATAAGGTTTTTAGTGGTACATTGATGTAATTCAATGGAAAATAGGAGATAGTTTGTAAAACATTTGATTTGTTATAAAATCGTATAGCTACATATATTTTATTGGGTGAAATGTCCTTTTGCAGCACTGAACACACAATGAATACTGGCACAAATTGTTGGTTAATGATTATTCATACTGACCTATTCCCCTGTAGTGCACATGAATCACTTCTACTCGTTGCTGAAAGGTTACTGTGAAAGTAGATGCACTTTTTGTTTTTTTTAAAGAGGAGCACCGAATTACGTGACATTAATTTAATTCAGGAAATGAAGACTGATATTGCATATAGTTGAAACTACAAAGGGAATTTATGTAGGTGTAATGCAATTATTCAAATTAGAACTTCAATCGCTTACAGAAGCTTTTAGAGTAAAAGGATGCCCTGGGAATAGTTTAATGACCTCATACCAAAGTTTTAGATTTTATTTGATTGAGAATGCCTGCAGCAGGGTCACTGGTTCTGATGAAAGGTGTACGCCTTCCCCAATTAAAATTAAGATTTAAGAATTTAAAAAGTTAAGCAATTTGAAATGTCATTATCTTATTTTTGTTGCTACATAATTTTTATATAATGTATTAGTTTCTTTTTCCTATTTTGCATAGCCAGAGGGGAAAATACTTAAAAACAGTACTATGCAATACTGTCTTTCTAGCTCAGACTTCAGAGATACATGCATGCAGAATATGTTAGGAAATTAGAGAATATGAGGGAAATGGGGTTTAATCAACATTGAGGACTTTGTTCATCAGTAACATTCATTGGTTTGAAATTGTCTTGACTTTCAGCTAGCTTTGGTCCTGAAGAAACTGGTTTGTAATAAACCTCTGTGACTCCTACCTGGCTCTTTGCAGTCATTATCTTGTTTCCTGCTGAGTTTGAAATTAAAAGTTCTGTCAAAAAGCAAGCAAAGACGCTCTCTCCTTCTCTGTCTCAATCTTTTTTACTTAAAAAAAATTGTTAACCTACAGAGGGCTTAATAATACTCAATAGTCATTGTTGGTTGTAATTGTTATTTTGACATTCTGAGAAGCTGCATACAAATAGACTCTCAAGAAAACAGACATATTGTGATTTATACACCAGCATTTAAGGTAGATTTAGGGAGTTTTATGTTAGCTGCTGAATTTGCACTTCCAAGGTGCTGGGAACCAACCGGCACACATTTCCTCCTGTGCTGACTCTTCTGTGTTGTTGCTGGCTTGGCCTGCAGGGCTGATGTCAGAGGAAGCCAGGATTTCATGTTAGAATGCTTTATTGGCTTACTTGTATGCTTTCTTCCCAAATTACCTTTGTCTCAGAAATCTCACCTGAGGAAATCTCATCCCTTAGGAATATTATGAGTTTTTGTATAGTTCTGTAACCTGTCATCAAGACAGAGTTTGTTGTATTCATAGCAACAAACATATGTGATCTCGAAATAGTTGGTGAGTGATAACTTTATGATGTCCCTTTGAGGATTTTTCTTTACTTCCCACTGTATGCGTCTGTTTTATATAGCCAGAGTTATGTCTGTTATTTAAACACTGACTTAATTATGCTTTTCAAAAAAATTCTTCAAGGAATTTTAGATTTACATAAAAGTTGCAAAGTAGCACGGAGAACTCCCATGGTTTTTCTGCTCAGAGACACCAATTTTCAGTTTTTCTGCAAATTTATTATTTTATTTTATTTTTTTGAGACAGAGTCTCATTATGTCACCCTCGGTAGAGTTCGGTAGTGTCACAACTCACAGCAACCTCAAACTCTTGGGCTTAAGCGATTCCCTTGCCTCAGCCTCACAGGTAGCTGGGACTACAGGCACCTGCTACAACACCCAGCTATTTTTTTGTTGTAGTTGTCATTGTTGTTTGGCAGGCCTGGGCTGGGTTCAAACCTGCCAGCTCTGGTGAATGTGGCTGGTGCTCTAGCCGCTGAGCTACAGGCACTGAGGCTGGGCAAACTTATTTTATTCTCTTCCTCCTTCCCTGCCTTTCCTCCTCTCACCTCCATATTTATGCAGGTATATACACACATTCTTACGATGTCATTGAAACATTTGAGAGTGAGTTGCATACCTAATTCCCTTTTAACACTTAGTAATTCTGTACATTCTTCCTTTTAAGTCATGATGCTTGCTTATTGATACATTAATGCTTTTCTTTAGATGAATACTTTCTTCAGGGTAGTATACAGCTTTCTATACATTAAGTGATATTGACTCAATTTCTAAACTTCACATTTGAAATAACTGAGGCTGAGACAGTTAAGGTATTTTGCCTAAATTCACACAGTCATGTAAGTTTTATAACTGGCTTGAGCCAGTCTGAGAGTTACTTGTTTTACTAAATAATAACTAATAAAAGTTATACTTTAGTACCATTAGGGCTGCCTGTCTATACTATTCCTTCTCACAGTGAAATTTTGTTTTATTTTATTTTGGTTTCATGAAATGATATAATTAGTAAGTTATTTAATTTTTGGATGGTTCTGTAGTAAATTAGAATTTAAACAAGTATAGAAATTAAGCCTTACAGTGGCAGAGGAATGATTTCTAAGGTTAATGGAAAATACTATGTTTGGTCTGTTTGTTTTTTTTTTTTTGTTTGTTTGTTTTGTTTTATTTTGTTATGTTTTGTTTTGTTTGAGACAGGGTCTCTCTCACTGCCCTGGCTATGACGTTCAGAGGCATCATGGTAGTTCCCTGCAACCTCCAACTTCTAGGCTCAAATGATCCTTTTGCCTCAGCCTCCCACGTAGCTGGGACTATAGGCATGCAGCACCATGGCCCAGCTAATTTTTTTTTTTTTTTTTTTTTTTTTTTGTAGAGATGGGGTTCTCACGATGTTGCTTAGTCCAGTCTTGAACTTCTGTCCATTATGTGATCCTCCTGCCTCGACCTCTCCAAGTATTATGATTACAGGCATGAGACACTGCACCTGGCCTATTATTTTCCTATAAAGCCTAAACATTTGAAACTTTTTAAGAAGGGATTACACTTCAGTTTCTTGAACTATGATAGATTAAACATCTTGAAATACTCCTATGCAAAACTCTTAAGAAATTGAACATTAAGAATCTTTAAAAATGTGGGTGGCTCATCGAGTAGGGCGCCGGCCCCATATACTGAGGGTGGCAGGTTCAAACCTGGCTTTGGCCGAACTGCAAAACAGAAAAATAGCAGGGCATGGTGGCAGGCACCTGTAGTCCCAGCTACTCAGGAGGCTGAGGCAAGAGAATCGCCTAAGCCGAGGAGTTGGAGGTTGCTGTGAGCTGTGTGATGCCACGGTACTCTACCGAGGGCGATAAAGTGAGACTCTGTCTCTACAAAAAAAAAAAAAAAAAGAATCTTTAATGTATGACTGACATTTCCTTGTGTATATACTGTATATGTATCGTCATGCCACATTTTCTTTATCTGTTCATTGATCAATGGAACATTTAGAATTCCCTATCTTGGTTTTATAAATAGTGCTGCAGTGAACATAGGAGTGTAGATTTCTCTTCAATATACTGATTCATTTCCTTTGCATACATATGCAGAAGTGGTATTGGTAGTTCAATTTTTAATTTTTTGAGGAATCTCCTTATTTTTCCTAATGGCTGTACTAATTTATTTTCCCACAGCAGCACACAGAGGTTTTCTTTTCTCCACACTCTTGCCAATACTTAACTCTTGTCTTTCTGATAATAGCTATCCTTTTTTTTGAGACAGCGTCTCACTTTGTCACCCTCAGTAGACTGATGTGGCATCACAGCTCACAGCAACCTCAAACTCTTGGGCTGAAGCGATTCTCTTGCCTCAGGCTCCCAAGTAGATGGGACTACAGGCACCCGCTACAACACTTGGCCATTTTTTTTTTTTTTTTTTTTGTAGTTGTCATTGTTATTTAGTAGGCCTGGGCCGGATTCAAACCTGCCAGCCCTAGTGTGTGGGGCCGGTGCCCTAACCACTGAGCTATGGGTGCCAAGCCTGATAAAACCTATCTTAACAGATGTAAGATTATATCTCATTGGGCTTTTAATTTATATTTGCCTGATAATTAGTGATCTTTTTCATATACCTGTTGGCCATTCGTATGTCTGCTTTTGAGAACTGTTTACTAAAGTCCTTTGCCCATTTTTTAACTGGGTTATTTGTTTCCTTGATATAGAGTAGTTTGAGTACCTTATATATTTTATATATTAATCCTTTATCACATGTATGGTTTGTAATTGTTTTCTCCAGTTTCATGGATTGTTTCTTCACTCTGCTGATTGTTTCCTTTGCTGTGCAGAAACTTTTCAATTTGATGAAATCCCAATTGTCAGTTTTTGGTTTGGTGTCACATGCAAGAAGTGGTTGCCCAGACTTGTTATGGAGCTTATCTGCTATGTTTTCTTCTAGTGGTTTTATGGTTCCAGGTCTTATTTTTTATCCATTTTGAGTTGACTTCTATATATGATGTGAGATAGGGTCCAAGTTTATTCCTCTGTATGTGGATAGCCACTTTTTCGAACACCACTTACTGAAGAGGCTATCCTTCCCCCATTGTATGTCCTTGGCCCATTTGTGGAAGATTGATTTACCATTGCATTTATTTCTTGGTTCTTTATTCTGTCTCATTGGTTTTTATGTCTGTTTTCATGTCAATACCATACTATTTTGATTACTAGAGCTTTGAAGTATATTTTGAGATCAAGTAGTGTGATGCCTCCAGCTTTGTTCTTATACTCTTGTTCCACCTTTTTAACACCTGATAGGGGGAAGGGAAGGGCTTGCTTGCTCCGTCTCATTATGATGGGGCTAGAAGTCCAACTCTTTGCTGTGTCCTGCTGATACCATGGTGTTGAGGGGGGGAGGATGATTTTTCCTTTGGTGTATGACTGGATAAGGATAGTTATTAATTACCAGAAATGCTTACTATTTTTCTGGGTCATCTATTTCCTGGTTCTTTGGCTAGAGAGAGTAGGCATTTTTTTCAGGCCTTTTTTTGTCTGACCTGCTGTGGGCTTCTCCATTGCCTCCTCTAGGATATATGGGAAGCAAAAAGAAAATCTGAGGGAGTTGCCATGGTGTCATTCCTCAAATCTTAAGGTCCCCACCCTCTAATCTTTCTTTTTTCTACCTTGAAGATCTTCCTGCATTTGTTTGTTATGTTATGTTTAATTGTAACAGGAGGGTTAGTGATGAATGGAATTGTTCCATTTTAGCCCGGTTATTAAAATCTTCCCTAATATCAAATGTGACTGAGTTCTGGCCAGTGGAAAATGGGAGGAAGTAAGGTGCTGTTTCCAGGCTTGTAGACCTTTTATTGTGATCTTGCATGTTCTGTCTTTCAACTGCTGGTTGGATGCAGATGTTTTATGTTCATTTATGGGTTGATTGTTAAGGTGTGGCTACTAGAGATGCTGGAGGGGGGTTCAGGAAAACAAAGTTTATTATAGCCACAGATCCTAGAGACAGGAGGCAAATCAGGGCATGCAGGGCCATGTGGAAAAGACATCAGAGTGTTCAGGAGGTGGAAGATGAAAGCAAGAGTCTTTACTGGGGTTTCTGGGCAGGAAAGACAAGGCAGGATTGGCTAGTTTGCATAACTTTGATGAGCTCTAAGGTATCGTGGTTGCTACAGTTGCCTGGTACCTGATGAAGACAGAGGGACATTGTTTTTTGAGGTACACTGACCTGGTAGAGGAGGTAGTGTTTTAGATTGGTTTGTTTCCTCATCAAAAGCATCCTTCTGGCTGAACCCTTTCTGTCTCTTAGAATTGACTAGCCCTGGGAGGTGCAGTCTCTCTTTAGCCAGAAAGGTTTTTATTAAGATGTCAAAGCATCATAATATACTGCATACACACACATGTACACACTCATCTACATACATATATGTGCAAAGAACCTGAGTTTCAGAATTACTGTGTGGAGTAGATCCACTCACTTTTCTGTTATGACTCTGAGCTTTTAGAATTATTTTTTGCCAGCCCTTAGCCTACTTTGACTATATAAGAAAACTCATTACCATGCTTTTTCCTCTCTGTTTTTTTTTAATCTCATGTTACCTTTAAGGCTACACTCGGGTTCTATCTTCTTTATACAATCTTCCGTAATTCTATCATTTGTTTATTTGAAATCCTCCAGCATTGTAAATTTAACACATGATTATAAATCCTTTTATATCTTCTTCTAGTTATTTCATGGGTTAATAATAACTCTAATTTGTAAGCTTCTAAAAGAAAGGAACTATATTTTTCTCACCTATTCAGAAAGATACTGAATAAATGCATATTAAATTTGTTCTTTGAAGCATTGATGTATCTAAATAATTAAACCCTACAGAAACATGATAAAATGAAATTATAATATCATCACTTCTTTCTTAGACTTTGAGGGTGTTTCTGCATTTCTGCACTATTCTCCTGAAAACTTATCAATTCCGTGATGAATCCATCATATTCTTTAGGAGAATTTTCAAACTTTTTTGCTCATGACTCACATTAAATAATATGCATTATGTACAAATTATATACAAATACATAGAACTGAAAAAAGTTTCTTGCAGCCATACTTAAACTGTAATTACCATCATTATGTGCAATGCTCTGTGTCGTGGCATCACAGCTCACAGCAACCTTCAATTCCTGGGCTCAAACGAGTCTCCTGCCTCCGCCTCCCAAGTAGCTGGGACTACAGGCACCCGCCATAACGCCTGGCCATTTTTTTTTTTTTTTTTGGTTGCAGCCATCATTGTCGTTTGGCAGGCCCAGGCTGGATTTGAACCTGCCAGCTCAGGTGTACGTGGCTGGCGCCTTAGCCCATTGAGCCACAGGCGCTGAGCCAATTTTGCCTTGTTTTAAAAAAGATAAATTAGAAGTATGGAGAATACTCAGGGATATAAAACTCTGTGTCTTAAAAGACACAGAGCCTGCAATTCCTCTACTAGGTGTATATCCTGCTGTTTGAGCCTGCAATTCCTCTACTAGGTGTATATCCAAAAGATCAAAAACCATTTTATTACAGATATTTGCACCAGATTGTTCATTGTAGCTCAATTCATAATAGCCAAGTCATGGAAGAAGCCCAAGTGCTCATCGACCCATGACTAGATTAATAAATTGTGGTATATGTATACCATAGAATATTATGCAGCCTTAAAAAAAGATGGAGACTTTGCCTCCTTTGTGTTTACATGAATGGAGCTGGAACATATCCTACTTAGTAAAGTATCTCAAGAATGGAAGAAAAAATATCCAATTTGCTCAGTACTATTATGAAACCAATTTACAATCACTCAGACTTTCATATGAAGAATAGATCACAACTATGGCCCAAGATGAAGGCGAGAGAAAGGGGGTTGGGAGGGGAGAGAGGAGGTCAGATCAAGGGAGGGTGAATGTTGGGGTCACACCTATAGTGCATAATGCAAGGGTACATGTTGGATCTGTTAGTATAGAGTATAAATGTCTTAACACAATAACTAAGTAAACAAGATGAGGTATATGTTAAAAAAAATAAAAAAGATAAATTGTCTTTTATTTCTGTAGCTTTTAATATGACCAACAGAAGTACAATCACAAAAGTGTCAGCTGAGTGAATGGCCTGTACCTTTAGCATGGGAGATGTGTAGAGTTTAGGAGATTTTCAAACCTTTTTGAATCAGGTCTCCCTCAATGACTGGTGTAGTTTCCTTCCACATTGACTCTGGCTGTATGGCTTGCTTTGGCCAATGGGACATCAGGTTTCAATCCTCAAGTTGAAACTTGGTAAGTACTTGTGCAACTGTACTGAGCCCAGTGATTGCAGCCCCATGAGTAACCTCAGGGGAAATGAGCACAGAGGATCTTCCCTTTCCCCAAAATGTAGGGCCATGAGCAGATAAATTTTATTCTTTTAAGACACAGAGTTTTAGAGTGGTTTATTGTGAAGCAATAGATGGCTGAGACAAACATTGTTACTATTTGTGAGGTGCTACCATATCAAAAATCTAAAGTATGAGGCATTGGTTTTGGGACTGGAAGTTGGAGGCTGGTTGAATGGTAAGGGGATTGTTGGCAAATGATAAATGACTGTTTATGCAAAGTGCAAAAATAGTAAGGGAAGCTGTTGCTGGAGACTGGAATAATGGTGACCCATATTTTAAGATACTGAAACAATTTAACAACTTAACTCTTTCACTTGGAGACTCTAGAAAATAGAAAATATGCCTAATGTACTGGGAAACTTGGCTAAGATTTCCAGGCAGAATATTAAAATTTTCTCTTGGCTTTTTACAGCTTTGTGTAAGGTATGTGAAGATAGAAATGAATAAAAGCAAAAATTAGAGGAAATATGGGATGGTCAGGACTTTATAGGTTGTAAAATACAACTGTTTTCATTCTTTGCCTTTAGCTGGCAGAAGATTCTCAAGTCAGAAATGGCCTGAGGTAAAGATCAAATGAGGATCAGAAGACTGTGTGTTAGACCTCAGAATTATGATGGTTTGTAGTAGATCTTTTTAGTTAGACAAAATAGATTGTTAGATTCTTAGGGAGTTTGTGCTACAGTAGCTTGACACTTCCATATTAGAGAAAAGTGTAGGTTCAAAAAGAGTTATCAGTGTGCTTTTGGGGGGAAATAGAATGAACTCTCCTTACAATAATAGAAAGTATATAGAGTTTTAAGGGAGTTAAATTAGCTTGTACTATAATGAAAGGATGCTCAGGCTGTGCTTGGTGGCTTACACCTGTAATCCCAGCATTTTCGAAGGCTGAGGCAGGAGGATTGTAGAAGGCTGGGAATTCGGGACCAGCCTGGGCAACATAGTGAGACCCCTTCTCTACTAAAAAATAAGAAAAATTAGCCAGGGTTGGTGGTATACACCTGTTGTCCCAGATAGTCAGGAGGCTGGGGTAGGATCGCTTGAGCTCAGGAGTTTGTGGTATAGTGCTGCTTCATTGTAGCCTAGGTAATTGAAAAATAAAAAATTAAATTAAAAAATAAAGGATGGTCAATTTAAAAAGAAGCCTTTGGGGATCTCCAAATAACAATGAAAGGGGAATATTTCTTTTTATAAATGGAGCCAAAAGTTTCCATTTGTGTAGAGCTAAGACTCCAACAGAACAGTTGTTTAGGGAATTATTACAAAGAGCAGAAAAAAGGCTTTAATAAAAGGACATTCCTATCCTTGGACTAGGAGGCCCTGACAATATATGCTGCTGGATTTTAGATTTCTGTGGACAAGTGGGTTTTGTTTTTCTTCCATTGGTTTTTAAAAATTCAATTGTGGTGATCTTGTTATTGTCCCTCCATTGTACGTGGGTGTATGGGGAACAGATGATTTGTCTTGCTGCTTCCTAAGTGTTTGATTAAGATGATTTGCACTAAAGCAGCACCTTAGAGTCCTCGCCTATACTTGGACCTGATGTGTATCATCAGTTAATGGACTTTTAACATATTGCAAAAGTTTGAGGACACTTTTGGGTTCTTGGGAAGGGTAGCATGTATATTTGCATGTGGGAGAGATATGATTCATTGGATCTAGAGGGCAGAGCTTTGGTAGATTGTTACATTAATGTCTCTGCCCGGGGCCCTGTCAGTTGTGCCTCTTGGTGTCCTGAGCTCTGTGATGTCCTCTCTTACTCTGACTCTTGACTTGACCATATGACTCCTTTTGGCAGGTGGAGCATCAGCAAATACGCAAACAGAGGCTTGTTTGATGCTTATGCAATGGAGCTTGTGCTCTTGGAATACTGCTGCTTCCATGACTGTAGCTGCCGGAGTGATCTCAGCCAGACTCGCTGATGAACTGCCTATAGGGCCAAGCATAGCCTAAAGTGTACACACATAACCCAGTAAATGATTTTTGTGTTAAGTTATGGCGTGGTTTGTTTTGTAGCATTAGATAAGTCATACTAGGGGTATGCTTTTGTCCCTTTCATGGGCCACAATGCTTTTCAATTCCTTTTCATAGGTACAGCCTTTTGATAGGCTTTTTTTCATAAACATTTGAACCCCTCAGTTCTGATAGTTTTGATCCATGTAACTCAGGGAGCTCAGGAACCAGTATTTCTATTGATACATATCTATATTATAGGATGGTGCCTGATATTTGCTTTTGTTTTGTAATGTAATGCAGCATCAAGTTCAATGAAGAGGGGCTATGGATTTAAAATCCATGGTATTAATATTATCTTCCCACATTTCTTCATAGGCATTTTATAAGTGATGTGAATACATTGCTAAACCATTGTACCTATTGGGGAATTTGGGCTCTTTGGAGTTAAGTGTTTCTGGGGAAATCACCCACGCAGCCTTCTAAAAACTTTATTTACCACTTCCTTCCTTTCTGTTGCTACACACTTTACTATGAACTTTTTCTTTTTCTTTTTTTTTTTTTAGGTTATGAGGACACATCAGAAAGAAAAGTGGTTTCTTCTGGGGAAGAAGGCCTTACCAGTGAATAAGAAAGCCTTATTTAGTTTCATGAGAAAGTTAAAGATTTGTCAGTATTTAGATGTATCTAAGGGAGGCATTTCCATGTAGCTGGCTTATGTTTCCTATAGAGTCTATCTTCTTGTTTATATGTGGTTATGTTTATTTACATAAATTTTGTATTCCATTAATTATACATGATTTAGTTCTGGTATGATTAATTAGAACTATAAATTAGAATAGCTATCTAAAAATGTCTTATTAGCTAGGAAACACCATGCATATATTTAATGGTAGTGTGTTTTAGTTATTATATTATTGCATTGAACCAAAAAGTTTGCATATTTTAATTTTATAATCTAGTTGCAGTTATTTGAATTAATGGGATGCTTAATTACTAAGGGATTGTTAGAGAAGAAAAGAAATTATTAAAATTTTTATTAGAATTCAAAGAATCTAAAAATCAAATGTTTTTCTCCTTTAAAAATAATTATTGCTTAGTTTTTATTAAAAAGGATTGCATATTTTATTGGCAGAATCTTAGAAAATATAGAAAAATACACAAAGTAAAAAAATCTATACCATCTTCCAGAATTAGTTATTTGTGAGATGCTATTATGTAATAGCTAAAAAGGATTGCATGATCATTATGTTTAAATTATTGTAGTATTTACTATACATATATTAATTTATTTAATATCCCCCACAACTATAGGATGAAGGTACTGTTATTAACCCATTTTATACATGAAGAAATAGGATTAGAGAGATTAAATAATTTATTGAAGATTACACAGACTTAAGCCTGGTCTTCTGACATGCAAGTTTGTATTTCTAAACCATTACAAATTCTTTGCTTCCCTTTCTGCACAACGTTCTTTCCTTTCTCTTTCTGTTTCCTTTCCTTCCTCTCTTTTTTCTTCCTTCCCATCCTTCTTTACATTAGATTGTAATATTTTTTTTCATTTCACATTTTTCACTTAATTTGTTTGCCAAACATATCCAAATATGCTTACATATTTTTCTATATGTGTTTGTTAATTGGTTAATTGTTTTTTATATGTAGATGGTCGAATTATTGTTAAACCATAGTTTAATCAATTCTCTTACAGTTATTGAGATGGGCTCATTTATTCACTGTTATAAATAATGTATTATGAATATCTTTGTACATATATCTTTGGACATATTTCTGGATTTTTCCTTAGGATAACTTTTTTCTGTAAGGATAAGATCACTTTATAGACTTCAAATGTATTTTGGAATATTAACTTATAGATAATTTATAAAGACTTTCATTCCTACAAACAATGTGTGTGAATGTTTAATACTGTGATATGTTACTCTATAACAGAACATAGAGTTAAGATTAGGAAAATGAAGAATTAGCAACTCAGTATACCTCCAAATTAAGTTCATGTGGTGTATTTTTAGAGTTATTTTATTAATATAGCTTCAAATACTTGCTTTATAAAGAAAAATTAAGAAATGATAGTCAGGGTTCTCCATGGAGAGAAGACGAGTGCTACTAGGACATATATATCTGAGAGAGGTGATTTTTTTAGAGAATTGGCTCCTGTGATTACCGAGGCTGAGAAGTCCTATGATATCCTGTCTGGTAGCTGGAGAACCTGGGAAACTGGTAGCTGGGCTCAGTCCAGGTACAAAGGCCTCCAACCACCGAAGCCAATAGCATAATTCAGTCTGAGGTTAAAGGCCTGAGACCTAGGGGGACTCTGGTACAAGTCTCAGAATCAAAAGGCCAGAGAACCTGGAGTTATAATGTCTAAGGGAAGGAGGAGAGGGTGTCCCAGCTGCAGAGGAGAGGGAAGCTACCTTTTCTCTGTCTTCTTTTTTTTTTTTTTCCTATGTGGATGGTGTCTGTCCATATTGAGTGAAGGCAGATCTTTCTTACTCAGTCCACTTTCTAGCCAATCTCTTCTGGAACCTCCTCACAGACATACAGAATTCATGCTTTATCTGTTCTGTGGGTGTCTTTTAATCTGGTCAAGTTTACACCTAAAGTTAACTATCACAAGGGGTACTGGGAATAAGTACCCTTTATGTGAGAGGAATGCTCCATTTCTAAATTAAAGCTTATATAGAGCTGGGTATAGGATAGTCCATTTTATCATGAACTACTGGTGAGACACATCTAGCACTCTAGAAGCCACACAAATAGTAGAGGCCCCTGAATACCAAGGGAAGAAAGATGGCATTCTAGGCCATTTTGTCCACATTCTTTCAAAGGTGTGGCATATAAAAATAACTCTGTAATCAGAATATTTATTTTAACTGTACTTCATGCTTCTTGGCCAGTGCTATAGTGTTAAGAAATTTAAAACCAACAGTACTATCAGTTTCTTTTCTGATTTTTTTTTTGAAAATCATGTCCCTATAGTAATGGTTCATCAAAAGAAGTCTGAGGGCCATTGTTGCTTCCTTGTGGCTGATATTGGGGACCATTTCATTTCAAAGCATAAAATTCAATATTTAAACATTGCAAGTTTTCTATAGCCAGTGTGGTTTTTGCTTTTTATAGGCCTGAAAAAGTTGAAAGCATTGCTTCCAAAGAAATAGGGTTAAAACCAGGCTTTGTTGGTAGACTGTAGGCAGTGAATCATAGGCTGTGAATTATTTTTAAATTAAAAAGTGAATAAAAAATTCATAGGAGGAAAAAAAAGCCAGAATGTTATCATTTATTGACTAGTGGCTTCAGTTAAATCTTACAATGTAAGAAATCTGTTGTGGCTATTTAATTCTTGCGGGTGGGGGAGGGGAAGGGTGTTATTTTCCTATAACAAAACATAGATTCTCCCAAATCTGTCATTTGAGTTGAAGTTAGATACAAGCTGAGGATTTAAGATACCTAAACAATAATCTTTGTTTGTAGGAGGAAGAAAAATCCCTTAGCATAGTCTTTGATCAGTGAGAATATTAAAGCCCCAATTTTTTGTTATACATGTTTCAAAAGTAAGTTTCATATCAGCTATTTCTGGCTTTAGTGTAATTTATTAAGATATCTTGAAATCTGACTGACTTTCTTAGGGTGAAATATACTATTTCTTTGAGTGATATGTAGTATATAGGTTAGAGGAAAGCATACAAAATAAATCCATGTTTATTTCAAAAAGCCATGTGTAAGATGTAATTGAACAATAATCAGCAAAACAAAACAGAGAAAATAAAGGAAAATCATAATCTCATAAACCAGAACCATTAATTTTTTAATGTATACAATATTTTTCACATTCTCCCCCATAAACATTTTGTATTTTAAATTTTTTCATTTGAATAGGTTTAAGAGGTACAAGTGTTTTTTATTAGTGAACTGCATAATGATGAGGTCAGGGCTCTGCATGTACCCATCACCAGAATAGTGTTCATTGTAACTGATAGGTAATTTTTGATGCTTCACTCTGCCCTACCCTCTTCCCTTCCGAATCTCTAAAGCATTCTGACTGACCATGTTAGCCAATGTTTGGCTCTCACTTATAAAGTGAGTACATGTGGTATTTGTTTTTCCATTCCTGACTCACTTAGGATAATGGCCTCCAGTTCCATCCAAGTTTTTGCAGAAGACATTATTTCATTCTTTTTTTGGCTAAGTAGTATTCCATGGTATATATTATTATACCACATTTTCCTTATCCACTGTTGATGGGCACTTAGGTTGATTCCATATCTTCGCAATTGTGAATGTGTGCTGCGAAAAACATATTAATGGATGTATCTTTTTGATAAAATGACTTATTTTCCTTTGAGTAGGTACCCAATAGATACTGGATTGGGTATCTACTCAATTTACTGGATTGTAAAGCCACTATTCCATTTTGATTGGATTTTGATTGGATTGAATGGTAGGTGTACTTTCAGTTCCTTGAGGAATCTCCACACTGTTTTCCATAGGGGTTGTACTAATTTACAGTCCCACTAACAGCATATTAAGGGTTCCTTTCTTACCACATCTGCACCAACATCTATTGTTTTTTTTTACTTGTTTATAATGTCCATTCTGAGAGGGGTAAGGTGGTATCTCATTAGTGATATTGAGTGTTTTTTTATATGTTTGGTGGCCTTGTGTATATCTTCTTTTGAGAAACAACTGTTCATAGGTCCACTTTTTAATGTGGTTATTTTTCTTTCTTTCAGATTTGTTTGAGTTCCTTGTAGATTCTGGATATTATTCCTTTGTTGAGTGTATAGTTCCTGAGTATTTTCTCCCATTCTGTAGGTTGTCTATTTACTCTGCATCGTTTCCTTTGCTGTGCAGAAACATTTTAGTTTAATTAAGTCCCATTTACTTACTTTTCTTGTTGTTGTACTTGCTTTTGGGGTCTTAGTCATATTATTCTTTACCAAAGGCCAAGATTGAGAAGGGTTTTCCTCAGTTTCCTTCTAGAATTTTTATGGTGTCAAGTCTTATATGTACTTCTTTATTCCATCCTGCATTAACTTTGTATTTGGTGACCCATAGGGATCCAGTTTTGTTTTTATGCATGTGGTTCTCCAATTTTCCCAGCACCAATTATAGAATAGGGCATCCTTTCCTTAACATATGTTTTTGTCTGCTCTGTTGAAGATTAGTTAGTTATAGGTATGTGGTTTTATTTTGGGGTTCTCTATTCTGTTTCATTGTGGGATATGTGTCTACTTTTATACTAGTACCAGGCTGTTTTAGTTACTATAGCTTTGTAGTATAATGTGACTTTGGGCATTGTGTTGCCTCCAGATTTGTTCTTTTTTGCTTGGAATTTTTTGGCTATTGGGGTTCCATTTTGATTCCATAAGAAATTTAGGATCGTTTTTTCAGATTTTGTGAATCACATTGGTTTGGTGAGAATTGCATTGAATCTATAAATCACTTTAGGCAGTATAGACATTTTGACAATATTGGTTCTTCCTTGCTGTGAGCATGGGATTTTTTTTTTTTTGTTCTTGTTGTTGCAGTTTTTGGCTGGGGCTGGCTTTGACCCTACCACTTCCGGTATATGGGGCCGGCGCCCTACTCCGTTGAGCCCTGCCCAGCATGGGATGTTTTCATTTGTTTGTGTCATCTACAGTTTCTTCATCACTATGTTGTAGTTCTCCTTGTAAAGACCATTTCCTCCTCGATTAAGTATATTACTAGGAATTTCATTGTCTTTGCAGCTTTTGTATGTGGTATTGAGTTTTTGATTTGACTCAAAGTTTGGCTCTAATTAGCATCAAATGCTATTGATACGCAGTGCCTGTGGTTCAGTGGGCAGTGCACTGGCCCCATATACCGAGGGTGGTGGGTTTGAACCTGGCCCCAGCCAAACTGCAACAAAAAATAGCCGGGCGTTGTGGCGGGTGCCTGTAGTCCCAGCTACTCGGGAGGCTGAGGCAAGAGAATCACTTAAGCCCAGGAGTTGGATGTTGCTGTGAGGTGTGATGCTGCAGCACTCTACTGAGGGTGAGACTCTGTCTCTAAAAAAAAAAAAAAAAAAGAGAGAAATGCTATTGATTTCTGTCCATTAGTTTTGTAAACTGAAACTTTACTGAGTTTATAAATAAACTAGTATCAATCCTAGGAGTCTTTAGGATGTTTTAGATATCAGATCACATCATCAGCAAAAAGGGATGGTTGGACCTCCTCTTTTGCCAATCAAATGTTCTTTACTTCTTTCTCTGCCTAATTGCTCTGGCTAGAACTTTCAGTACTGTGTTGAATAGAAGTGGTTAAAGTGGCCATCCTTGTCTTTTTGTAGTTCTCAGGGGGAATGATTTCAACTTTACTCCATTCATTATGATGTTTGCTGTGGGTTTGTCATATATGTCTTTTATTATTTTTCGATATGTTCCTTTCTTGCCTGGTTTGTTAAGGGTTTTTATTATGAAGGAGTCCTGGATTTTATCAAATGTTTTTATTGCACTGACTGAGATGATCAGATAGGTTTTGTTCTTAATTGTATTTATATGTGGAATCACATTTATTGATTTGCATATGTTGAATCATTCTCACATCCCTAGGATGAAGCCCACTTGCTTGTGGTGAATTATTTTTAGAATGGGCTTGTGAATTTGCTTTACTAGTGTCTTTTAAAGGACTTTTACATTTATACATATTCTTGAATGATATTGGTCTATAATTTTCTTTTTTTGTTATGTCCTTTCCTGACTTTGGTATCAAGTTGATACTGACAATGTAGGATGAGTTAGGGAGGATTCCTTTCTTCTCAATGTTATGGGACAATTTCAGAGGATAGATACCAGTTCTTTCTTGTAAGTCTGGTAGATTTTTTTTTTTTAATTTTTATTAAATCATAGCTGTGTACATTAGTGCAATCATGGGGCACAATGTGCTGACTTCACATAGAATCTGAAATATTTTCATCAAACTGTTTACAATAGCCTTCATGGCATTTTCTTAATAACTATATGAAGACATTTGTATTCTGCATTTAATAAGTTTCCCCTGTATCCTTCTAAGATGCACCATAGGCGTGATCCCACCAATCGCTCTCCCTCCTCTCCTTTGCCCTTTCCCCATATTCTTGTGCTATAATTGGGTTTCAGCCTTCATATGAAAGCTATAAATTAGCTTCATAGTAGGGCTGAGTATGTTGGATACTTTTTCTTCCATTCTTGAGATGCTTTGCTAAGAAGAATATGTTCCAGCTCCATCCATGTAAACATGAAAGAAGTAAAGTCTCTTTCTTTAAGGCTGGATAATATTCCATGGTATACATGTACCACAATTTATTAATCCATTCATGTGTCGATGGGCACTTGGGCTTCTTCCATGACTTAGCAATTATGAATTGGGCTGCAGTAAACATTCTGGTACAGATATCTTTGTTATGATGTGATTTTTGGTCTTCTGGATATATACCTAGTAAAGAAATTATAGGATCGAATGTCAGGTCTATTTGTAGATCTCTAAGTATTCTTCAAACATCCTTCTAAAAGGAACATATTAGTTTGCATTCCTGCCAGCAATATAGAAGTGTTCTCTTTTCTCCACATCTATGCCAGCATCTCTGGTTTTGGGATTTTGTGATGTGGGCTAATCTTACTGGAGTTAGATGATATCTCAAGGTAGTTTTGATTTGCATTTCTCTGATGATTAAGGATGATGAGCATTTTTTCATGTGCCTGTAGGCCGTGCTCCTCTCTTCTTTAGAGAAGTTTCTCTTCAAGTCCTTTGCCCATCCTGAGATGAGATCACTTGTTCTTTTCTTGCTAATACGTTGGAGTTCTCTTTGTATTCTCGTTATTAAACCTTTGTCTGAGGCATAACCTGCAAATATTTTCTTCCATTCTAAGGGCTCTCTGCTTTCTATATGTACTGTGTTCTTAGCAGTGGAGAAGCTTTTTAGTTTGATCAGGTCCCAATAGTGCATTTTTATACTGCTTCAATTGCCTGGGGAGTCCTCCTCATAAAAAATTCACCCACGCCAATTCCTTCAAGAGTTTTCCTTGCACTTTCTTCTAGTATTTTTATAGTTTCATGTCTTAAGTTTAAATCTTTAATCCAGTGAGAGTCTATCTTAGTTAATGGTGAAAGGTTTGGGTCTAGTTTTAGTCTTGTACAGGTTGCCAGCCAGTTCACCTAGCACCATTGGTTAAATAGGGAATCTTTTCCCCACTGAACTGACTTGTCAAAGATTAAGTAATGGTAAGTAGCTAGGTTCATCTCTTGGTTCTCTGTTGTGTTCCATACATCTACCTCTCTGTTTTTGTGCCAGTACCATGCTGTTTTGATCACTATCGATTTATAGTTTAGACTCAGGTTTGGTAGCGTGATTCCTCCTGCTTTGTTTTTATTTCTGAGTAATGTCTTGGCTATTCGAGGTTTTTTCTGATTCCATATAAAA
>CAUYRH010013249.1:0-35268 GCA_963574655.1 Perodicticus potto | reverse complement strand
TCTTTCATGGGGGCGGGGGAGAGAGCCTCAAGCTGTCACCCTGGGCAGAGTGCTGTGGCATCACAGCTCACAGCAACCTCCAATTCCTGGGCTCAAGCGAGTCTCCTGCCTCCGCCTCCCAAGTAGCTGGGACTACAGGTGTCCACCACAACACCCAGGCATTTTTTGGTTGCAGCCATCATTGTTGTTTGGCAGGCCCGGGCTGGATTCAAACCTGCCAGCTCAGGTGTACGTGGCTGGCACCTTAGCCCGTTGAGCCAAGGCGCCGAGCCAGAAGTTGTCTCATTTTGGTTCAGTTGTGCTGGGGTTCTGAAATTGCCTGCTATCTGAATTTCAGAATCTCTTGGCCTGTCTGGAAAGTTCTCCTTCATAATCTCATGAAAAAGGGCCTCTGTGCTTTGAAAAACAACTTCATCACCTTCAGGAATTCCTATAAGGTGAATATTAGTTTTCTTCAAATTATTCCAAAACTCTCTGAGAGTATGATTCATTTTTGCTCTCCATTTCTCTTCCTCTTTGAGAGTTTAAGAGCACTCAAAAGCTTTGTCTTCAATGTCAGAAATCCTTTCTTCTGCTTGCTCCATTCTGTTACTGAGGGATTCTACTATATTTCTCAGATCTTTGAGGGCTGCAAATTCTTGTCTCAATGTGTCAAAATCTTTGGTGATTTTGTCCTTGAATTCATTGAATTTTTGAGACAACCTTTGAATTGCTCCTTGAATTTCTAATTCCAACTTTACCTTCCATTCTATTAATTTTATTTGCAATCCAAACTCTGAATTCGATTTTTGACATCTCAGCCATTTGTCTATGAATGAGATCTTCAGTTGTATCTGCCGTATCATTCCTTGGCGGAGTTGATCTACTCTGTTTATTCATGTTACCAGAGTTTTTCCACTGATTCCACCCTATGATTATTTTACACTGTTTGGCTAGATGAGCAGATAAGGTGAAGTTGGGTTGGGTAATGATTAACTAGCCCTTTACCCAAGAGCTGTGACTGGTGTCTGTACCTTTTCCCCTAGAGCTTTGCAAAGGACCCATACATTGCTACAGCCTGAGATACTGGGGACTTACTTGGTGTGGTGGGGCTAAGTAGCTCTATCTTGTTTTTGGCTGGTCTCTGTCCTACCCTATTGAATTAGTTACTCTGGGTTGAATTCTCAGCTGTGGAGAAATACCAGCAATTAAGTCACCCCCCCCCATGGGCAACAACTACAAAAGGAAAATCAAACCTTCCCACAACCACACACCCAGGGTACCACTTTGGATAGTCCTCAGGTGATTGGTCCAGTCCGAGAGATCCTAATCAATTGTCCCAGACAGCACCTGGTCTCAAGTGAGGGAGTTCAAAAGGTCTCTGGCAACTAGATAGCAGGAGTCTGTTGGCAGCTTGAGTATAATGCATTCTGGTGCTCTGTGGAGTCAGAAGGACCCCCCCTCCCCCAGCAAATGAATTAGCCTGGGAAGGTTGATGCCTCCTTTCCCACCTTGCACCTGTATCACACCCAGTCACTGGTAACCCCACAGGGCTATGATGCAGTTCCCTCCAATGAGCAGATGCTCCAGGGGTTTGAGCCTGCCTGAGTCACAGAAAGAGCTGATGTCTCCTCAGTCAGGCCTCTGCACTCTTCCCCCATCCTGTAGGGGAAGCTGGGGCCTGACAATCTCAGGTGGTTAATGGCAGCTGGGGCGGTTCACTCAATTCCAGCACCGCCCCTGATTGATGTTGCTGACACTTATATTTGCACAGAATTTGTGATTCTGTCCTGGCTATATTCCCCTGTGGACAAGGCACTGTTTGAGTTCACAGAAACTGTGACTCAGCTCCGGCCTGTGCTGCTGCCCAGGGGTGCTGTTTCTGTTTCACCTGCAATTTGTGTTGGGGTGGGTGTGGCTCACACTTGGCTCGGTTCCAGCCTCAGCCTGGCTGCCTTTATCTCAGCTATGATCCCCTGAAGGCCGGGTGTTTCTTAGGCTAACTAAAGCTGTCCTCTGGCTCAGCCCTACCTTGGGAGAATGCCATCTCTATGCACACATCTTCAATTCTCTGTTTTGCATGCTCCACCCAGGCTGGTACCACAGGCATACCCTTTGCTCACAGGGTCTGCATTACCATCCCAGATCTATTCCGCAAGTGCCTGCCACCAGAGAAGATGCCCAGCTTTCTCTGGTTGCCCACAGTGATAGGGAGTTTCCCTCCAAAATATCCCCAGGGGTGTGAGCCTTATTGTTCCCACTGCTGCTGTTACTACTCTGTACCCCAGGGGCACCGCCTTTCCCTTTCCTGTACGGTTCCTTCAGTCCACCATTTTCATTTTACCCCTGTGCTGCAGAATCAGCACAGACCTGCAACAGCCCATGCCCTGTCCATACCTCTTGAGAAAATGCCCAAGAATCTGGCTTCCAGACCTC
This sequence comes from Perodicticus potto, assembly GCA_963574655.1. Lineage (NCBI taxonomy): Eukaryota > Metazoa > Chordata > Mammalia > Primates > Lorisidae > Perodicticus > Perodicticus potto. Next base: position 32,853 of record CAUYRH010013249.1, on the reverse strand, counting down.
AGGGTGAGAGTGGAGGGGAGTGCTGTGAATTCAGAATTGCAGATAGAGAATATATATAGTTTTATACAGTTTTATGCCTGGCAGGAGAGTGCCATGGCATCCTAGTAGGGGAAGGAGGTCTGGTTTTTAGAGGGTCTCTCCCATGGAATAAAATGGGAGGACATTTGAACTCCGCTCGCTTGTTTGTAGAAAGTATACTGCGAGCCGTTCTCAGGAGGGAGGGGACTCCTGTCTGCTTGGCAATGAATTTGTACCTTTTTTTTTGTATCCTTAGGTTTACAGCTTTCCTCAGCAGGGTTTATGTGCCTTCTTCAACCTTCTCTCTTGGCTCAGCTCCAAGCCATCAGCTTACTTGCTAAACTTCTGTCCTTTAACTCTCCTTCTGGATGGTAGCCTCTGCAGAAAGCTGGCTCCAGTTGGCCATCTTGCCTCTGCCCTCCTGTTGAATTATTCTTAATCACCAAACAAAATATTTCAGCTGTCTCATTTCTACCACCAACATTTGTGACATGGGTTGCATTCTTACACTTCCATTCTTTGACTTTTTAAATGTTAACCTGACAGTGGTATAAATACATCCTTAAATAGGCACAAGGCTATTGAAAGTGTAGTTGTTAATTTCTCATCTATGTTCTTTAATCCTTTTATACAAATGGCAGCAGCAGTAATTATTTCATCTATCACGTTGAGCAGTTTTCCAAATCTTAACATTTTTGTGGAAGGAGTATGTCTTTTTTTTAGATTATTTTCTCTAAAGAGGAATGAAACAAGGAAAAAGTAATAAGTGAGATGCCACAAGAAATGTAATATGAATAGAAATGCAAAAGATATATAGTTTTCATATTTAGAGTTTGCTTGTTCCCAGAAGCGAATAAGACTCATTAGATAATGCACTAGATAATAAAATGCACCATGAACAAAAGCAATTCAGATTTTAGCATGGCACTCTCTTTTTTTAGCTCATAAAATAGGAATAGCATAAGAATGTAATTGGTTTTAACTACCTTTAGATAATTACATTTTGCCACATTAAAGGATGAATAATCCACCTACTTTCTTCATAAAATTATGGGAGCTGTATTTCATTTTAAGTACCTTTAGCTAAAGAAGTATTTAGGCAAGTTTGTTTTATCAACGATTATTACATGTATTCTATCTTAAGTGTGTCACTTACAATATCCAAATAAGTCTTACATCACCTGTAATTAGTATGTGTATAAATTTTTACATAAAGATAACATTGCTGTTATCTGCAGAAGAGAAGAAATCCTATTTCCACATAAGAATGACGTACTGGGTTAAAACTTAACCTAACATTCTATTGATAAAGTCTGTTTGGGGACAGTAAGCTAAGTTTGGTGTAAGAATAACCTCTTGGAACTTCAAGGGGTTAAGCATGAACCAGAGGAAGATAGAGGACCCATTCCTGGCTGGTACATCTGTCCGTGACATCACACAAGCCTCCAGGTCTAGGCAGAAGCCTCACTGCCTCTTCATCACCACCACTCCCTTCACTGATACCACAAACACACATTTGTTGTGACACCTGAAAGCTGATTTTAAAGAAAATTGGCTTCTGTAATCAAACATTTTTTAATGTAAGCATTAAGACAAATGAAGGAAAATATAATAGCAACAGCTTGGGATTTGGAGGTTCACAGCCTGGGTTTAAATCTAGACTATTAACTTCCTAGCCCTAGGGTCTTATGTAAGCTATAAAATTTCTCTAGGCTCTTATTTCCCACCTGGAAAATGGGGTGAAAGAGTACACCCAATGCCATAAAAGCACTGGCATTTAAAGTAATGAGTGGGAAAGTTTCTGACACGTACCAGGTTCTCGAATAACACTAATTGTGGCTGAATTTGAAGTTAAGTAACAAAATCACCATTGAGTATCTAATAAAAGAATCCAGATCGCCTAGCTATAAAGCCAGGGTCATTTCACTAAAGCTATTGCCATAAATATAGTTTCATATTAATCAGCTCCAATAAATGCTGATTTAAGTTTTACCACCCTTAGGACTTTGGTTTTCTAAAATCTCTATTGATGCTTTCCAATAATACATCATGATAAAGAAAACCGGAAATAGTAAAAATAACTAATATCATCTCTAAGTCCATTTTAAAGTGTCTTTATATTTAACCTAGTTTAATTATTTCTTTTTGATATCAGTGTTGTAATGTGACATATAAGGTCTAATTCAATCAAAGATCAAAGAAATATAGAATTCCCCAGGAATTTCACTATACTATGTTTATTTGCTTTCTTCCAACATTTCAAATGGAGTATCTTTTTAAAATTAAAGGTTGTAGCAACAAGTATAGAATTGTGCAAAGTAGACAATGGTAATCTAAATAATATCACTATGATTAATCCCTAATTCAAATAATTAAGATTTGAAATATCATTCTATTCACCTTACCAGTGGTAAAGGAATTCCGTGTAATACTTATTATTTTCTTAAGACATTGTAAATACATTTATCACTAAAAACCAAAGACTTAAGTATCAAGGCTAGAACTAAACCAGGCCCAGATATAGAACCAGAAAATTCAACACTGCTTTAAGCAGAAACCCAGAGTTTCCAGGTAAGCCAGATAGCCATCATAGTCAACGAACATTCCTTTTACCTTTTGTAAGAGAGATTTTTCCCAGGAAAATTTTAAATGTTGTTAATCCTGTAAGAAAAGATGACAGCCAAGACTCTCTTCGTTTTCTTCATGCATTACTGTTCTGCCAGTCTCTCAAAAGGGAAACCTTAATATCATTGTTGACTTTTTCATTACCTCCATTCCTTCTATAGTAACTCTCAACTGTATTACTAAAAAATTACTATACTTTATTTCCTTTTCCAAAATCATTCAATGTTATATAGTTGCCGAATTCACCTCTTTTCATTTCCTCTTCCCCTTCATCAAAATAAGAAATAATATGCATTTAGTGATTATAATATGCAACGCATTATCCCAAATATTTCATATATATTATCTCATTTGATCTTCTAAACATCCAATAAGTAAGATAGCATTATTCTCCTCACTTTATAAAAACAATTAGATTCCTGGAAAAGTCGAGCAATTTGTCCAAAGTTTTAGGCTAATGGATTGTAGAAGTGGACCAGAAATCCAGCCAGGAATCTTAACCCCTATGTCCAGGTAGATATTCTTTGGTTCCAACATAGACACTAACCACATTTCCACATCTCTCAGTAATTAAAAAGATGAACTATCCTCTCTAGCTCACGTCTTCTCTGTGTTCTTTACAACTTGTCAGTATCTACAAAGACTAACATCAATTTCTAGTTCTCTATAATGATTCATAGACTATCTACCCTAAAGGATGTGTCTCTTATAGCTACTGACCACTTTGCTCCTGTTTTAGTAAGTTAATTCTGAAAGGGCTTAGCATCATACATCACAGTGGATAGGACGTCGTGTTAAACAAGCTGGATTCAAATGGGAGTTATGTCACTTCATAACTATGTAACCCTAAAAAATTATACAAATGTCACCCTTTGCATATATGTAAAAAGTAAATGGTTATAATGTTCTTCTCACAAACTTTGTTGAGATAAGTGAGATACTGTAAAGAAAACACTGTTAATGATTAGTTGATATTCAGTTAACACTCAGTAATGATAACAACTATCATTCTCATCTAATCATGCGCTTCATTAAAATGTAGCAATTTAGATATTAACAGTTTATCCTGATTTCTAGGTCAAAATACAATTTATCTTTAAAGAGAAATAAATTATGTTTTTAATTCTGTTAGTGCGTATTTAAAAAGCAATAGTGGCTCAGCGCCTGTGGCTCAGCGGGTTAAGGTGCCAGCCACGTATACCTGAGGTGGCGGGTTCGAATCCTGCCCGGGCCCGCCAAACAACAATGGTGGCTGCAACCAAAAAAATAAAAAGCAATAGCGCCTATATCACTGCTGAGAACTGATAAGCCCTGACACATAGATGAATTGAATACTGAACGCAGGTACACAAGCGGGAAAGATACTAAACAAGTGGGAAGAATTCCATGCAGAATCTTTCATTGACTTATAAAAAATTAGTAAAATTAGCTGTTTGAGAATCACCCACTTTAATCAAGGCATAGAATGAAGGGCTCTGAACATTCAACCTGCCAGTCAGAAAATGATGAGGAAAAGATTGCAGCTAGAAGACACAAAAGAGAATTAGATCTGCATTGTGCATCAATTAAATGGTGACCACAAAAAATGTAAAATACACTTTATCGAGTATGACTCTCAATGAGTAAGTAGGTTCTGAGGGGGAAAAATGTTACCATTAGGAATGTTAACTTCACTGGGCTTCCATTGGGAAAGTGGTCCATTCTGGCAGTCAGATAACAAATCATCTTCAACAGGACTATTGGTGCCATGGTCAAGGGAGAGCCCAGTGGGCAAAGATAATTTTAAAAAGGAAGTGAACTTTTAGTATTCTTGGTGAATAAAAGTGTTTATTGAATAAGACAGAAAACATAACCTGTATTGTCAGACAAGGGGCCAATTGTCATAAATGATAATAATCCCTAGAAGTCTATATGAAGATCATCCTTGAAATCCCACTACTAACCCTTATAAAATACAACCTTTCAAGAGGCTAAATTTCTAATATTTTATTGATTCCTTTTAAAAAAAATTAAAGCTCTAAATATCTTCAGAAAAACTCCAAGGAATTTTCACTAATTTTCACAGAAAAATCTTGGCAATAGTTAACATTTTTGTATAGCACAAGCATATTTGTTTTTCAGAAGAAATAGTCTGAAAAATATATTTGGTTTATCATCAGATTCCAGACTTTATAGTTTTATAGAATTACAAAGTCATATAAAAAAATGAGTAACATTTCTTAAAATTTCACTTGAGGAAATGATTAAAAGATGATGTTCTCAGAAACTTACAAGAGGTGTTTTTCCTCTTCTTAAAAAAAGGATAAAAGGTTCGATGCTCGTAGCACAGTGGTTATGGTGTCAGCTGCATACGCCAAAGGTGGCAGGTTCAAACCCGGCCTGGGCCAGCTAAACAACAATGATAACTGCCACAAAAATAGCTGGGCATTATGGTGGGCACCTGTAGTCCCAGCTACTTCGGAGGCTGAGGCAAGAGAATAGCTTAAGCCCGAGAGTTGGAGGTTGCTGTGAGCTGTGATGCTATGGCACTCTACCCAGGGCAAAATAGTGAGACTGTCTCAAAAAAAAAAAAAAAAAAAAAAGAAAGAAAAAGAAAAAGAAATGGTAAAAGTATTCACAAAAATCTGACAAATATATTAATATACTTCAATCTTTCACCAGCTTGAGGTTTGATAAAGATGATAAAAATCTTTTGATAAAGATGTCAGGGCAAACTTTGGTAGTACCATAGTGTGACTTGGAAAAGAGGACATATCCCAGCCCTGACCATATCTCCCAGTTCTGTGCCTTGGCTGACATATTAAAGAGTGGATAGGGGAGGGAAGGTAGAGTAAAGGTTAAAGGGCATGGGCTCCAAAGTCAAGGTCTGTACTCTAAACTTGATTCCATGAGTTTGTAGCTCTGCACATTTAAGCAAGTTATATTTTTAGAATATGAGTATCTGTTCCACAAGTTTTTGTTGAAAGGATTAAATCAGTTAATTTTTGTAATGTTCCCAGAATAGTGTCTGGCACAGAGTAAGTGCCAGATAACTGTGTGTTAGACACAATAAAATTAGAACAAAGGGAAGAGAAGGAAGTTGGAAAGGTGAGAAAGTGAGTAAAAGAGCCTGGCTGTAGGTGTTGGCACAGAGTGATTGATGTTTGGCACCTGTGCCTACTGAGGAAATGAGACAAACAAAATCAGCAGGGAACTGGTAGACCTTGTTATCTCCCCAACCCAATGCACTTCCGTCCCTCTGCACATCCTACCCAAAACTAATATCAGTATGCTTTCAGATTAATTGCTACACTTGTAAAATGATCATATTTAAAAACCAGCACCTAATAAAGATCAAAAAAACTTGTAGAGCTATTTTCAGGGGAATGGAAACATTAAAATATATTTGCCCATCAGTTAAGTGGACTCACAGGCAAAGATTCCCGTAGATTATTGAAAATGTTCTTGGGCCAATACACCATGAATTTCTTTCAAAGCATTTAACAACATGGATCAGAGTGATGACTGTTAGTATTAATCGCAAAACTATGACTAGAGCCCATACAAAGATACCTAGGGGCTTTTCTTTCTGTCTCTGTGAATTTATGAACCTCAGGCAGAGACTTAGTCATTTATGATTGGGGCTGTGCAAAAGTAAATAATGGAAAAATAGGCAGTTTGCTGGCCTCCATCAAGCTGTGGAGGAAGACAAAATATAAACAACACGATTAGAGAGAAGCCAGATGCTTAAGAGCGCTGACAGAATAAATAACTCCCCACTAAAAGTCATTCAAAAACAGAGGCTTATTAAGGAAAAAAAGTAGTTCTACTTTTAATCAGACAATTGTTTAAATTGACTAACTGAAATATCAGAATTCGAAACGCATATCTCTCGTAATACTGTTCTTGTTTCCTTCTTAAGGGTTTTTCACCTCTCAGCTCATTCAATGAAGACTTGAGTCCACTGTGTGTACCACGCCCGAAGCTGTATTATGCTCATTTCTAGGCTGCAATTCCCTTCTAAGTTTATGGAGATAAATGTAGTCTAGGAGGGGGAAGCATGCCCTCAGCTCAGAGGAGTCCTGTCTAGAGAGCCAGGCTCTAGGAGCCTAGAAACCAGCCTGCTGATACTTCCCCACAGCTGCCAGGATTCAACTAACTTGATTTGATTCTTTACTTTTCATGCAAAGGTGTTGGGAATACTCACTTCAAAATAAGAAAATTTTCTTCAAATATTAATACCCAGCTCCATGCCTCAAAGCAAAGTGGAAAACATAGCTTTTGCTCTTACCAAGTCATCATCTAATGGGAGAGAGAATATTTTCCAAAACTTAAATATCTTCAAAATGCTCACATTCACATGAGAGAAAGATACAGCAGCCCATTTTATGTATGCTTAACACTGGAATATTTTTATTTCAGTAATAAAAATTGACTCACATTTCTTTATGGTGATCTACAGAAAATATTTTATCTGACTTATGCATGCATTTGTTTTAATATTAATAAAAACACTATTTGCATGGTAAATATTTACTTTGTACTAAGTGCTATTATTATGCATTTGATGTACAAAATTGTACAAAATTTGTACAAAATTGTACAAAAAATTGGGGAGGAGATAATGAAGCTCTTAGGTATCTATGTCTCCTTCCCAGCAGCTCCACACATCTACTCTCTTAATGCTTCTTGTCATCAAGCATTATTTATCACGAACGACTAAATTTATACCTGAGGCTGATAAATACTTACTATTATATCTTCTTCCCTTGTTCGGACTTGTTTCTATCTATTCCCTTTATTTATCTGTTTTATACCTTAATCAATTCATCTCCTCAAAGACTATGTTAATATGAAATCCAACAGGAGAAACATCAGTATTTTAAATGCCTTTTGAGAATTATATGTGTCAAGTGCAGTGGCTCATGCCTATAATCCTAGCACTCTGGGAGGCTGAAGCAAGGGGATTCCTTGAGCTCAGGAATTTGAGACCAGCCTGAGCAAGACTGAGACCCTTTCAAGGCAGGCACATGTGCTCTCAGCTATGCAGGAGGCTGAGAAAAGGGGATCTGTTGAGCTCAAGAGTTTGAGGTTGCTGTGAGCTATGATGACACCATAACACTCTACCCTAAGTGACAAAGTGAGACTCTGTCTCAAAAAAAGAAAGAAAGAAAGAAAAGAAACAAGAATGATTGTGTGCATTTCTGATTACTGGTGCAATGACTTCAGTGAATCACCTTGGATAACCCCCACAATTAATCCATGAATGTGTAAGGCTGATTGCATTGGTTTTACTTGGTCTGCAACTTTTCACTATTGAGTTAAATTTTCAAAAATCTTACCTCTCCAGCAACATCCCCAGATTTTCCTCGGTGAGGATTTTCATATGCCTCCATTTGTTGCTTTGGGAGTCGTACTAACTTTTCAGCTAGTTCCCTCCAGCCTTTCCCAAGTTTGACAGCTGAAGTCAGAATAGCAGCCTCCTGGGTGAGATGTGCTACTAACCCTTGGCAATCCATCTTTAGCAGAGCCTGCAGCAAAGATTATGTGTCATAATTAAAAGCAACTAACTTGAGCTTTCTTCTATATTAGATTTTTCATGACATATTCTAGGAATGGAAGTCTTTTTTAAAACTCACATAACACTTATAACTGAGCTTTCTAAAACTCAAAAACTTGTTTCACTTTTAGGTAAATTCAACATGGAAACTACAGTGGATATTGCTTAACCAGAATTAGGAGACAATGGAGATGTCAGTGACAAATTATAGGAAGTTAGGTAAGTTACTCAACTAATATGCTTTTTATTAGTAAAATCTTGAATTGTAATAGCAGGAAGTTGATCTCGACACTTCCAAAGGTACTCTGAAGTACCAACAGTCCATAATTGATCAAACTGGGGTTGACTATTTCTCACAAAAAATAATGCCTTGCTTTACTAGAGGATGGGGTATGGGATTTCTCTACAATGATCACACTGATGATAGCCAACATTATTCTGTTTTTCACCAAAAGATGACTTAAAATGCCCCAGAATCAAACCTATTGAATAAAAATTAGACTCTTCTTCAAGTTGAATGATGCTATTGATGTTTATACATTTGAAAAATACATAAATTAGAAAAAAAACTCACTAAACACTAATATAATTGTGTTAAAGTAACCACCAGGTATTAAAGGCAAAATAGTCTTCTACAATGCAAAATAAGAAACCATCATACTATTTTTTTCTTCCTTTATTAGGTATTTGAGCTTTGTTACTCATCATCATGTTTCAAACAAGTCTAAAAGTCTCTGTTTTGCTTTGAGTACATTTATAACTAGGTAATTTATTTGTAACTTTTCTCTGTTCAAAGATGCAAATAGAATAGTCCTTCTTTCTGATTCTTTTTCTTTTTCTTTTTCTGTGCAGGAGGCCTGACAGTACAGATCGTAACAAACCCTATATATGAATGTCTTCTATGCCTTTTCCTATACATTTACACTGATTATAAAGTTAAATTTAAAAATTACACAGTAAGAAATTAACAATAACTAATAATTCAATAGAACAGTTATAACAACACTGTGATAAGTTATATGAATGTGGTCTCTCTTTCAAAAGAGACATTGGGGTAACTGAAACCACAGAAAGTAAAAGAGTGGATAAGACCACTGTAAACATGTTTGGCAGCCCCTCTCATTTAATGGCACTGAGAAACTCTATCTACGAACAGGCAAAAATAAATGATAATGAATGGCCAAGGGAAGCAACTATTAAAGCCCATGGTGTTCATCCCTATGGAAGTATACAATTAAAAGGACTAGCCATGGTTTATACAAACATTATTCTGAGCCATACTTTCAGACTGAGGAGTGATGGCTTCACTGAGAAATAATACTGAGCCAGTAGGCCCCTGAAGGTGCTTCCGGGGAACTGTGAGGTGGGATTCTAGTTTTTTGTTTTAGGGGAAAAATATTCACTCTGAGTCACAAAAGCTTAGTTTAAAATTAAGCTTCCTAAACTACAGGACTTTAAATGAATCACATAATATCTGTACTCAGTGATTTTTAAAGTGGATATGGTAGCAATTCCACCCCCTCTAATCCTTCATAATCAATATGAAAATTGAAACTGAAGCTGAAGTGCTTTAGAAAATGTCAAGTGTCAAGTATATGAGGACAGGCAGTCTCAAGATCTAGAGACGACTAAAGAGGTTCGACCACGCAATCTTGCCAGCTTTCTTGGCTCTCTTCTTGCCATTCCAAGTAAACATATAATCCAAGAAAAATGTACACTGACTATGCAGATAAAACTCCAAGTGACAACTCTATACCCTAGGCTCTGCTGCTTTGCCCCTTCATACAGAAATCCTGAAGTCTCCACTGAGTCATAGTATGAGCTATGGGACTCCTTTGGGAACTCCTCCCTTGAATAGGCTTTCTGACACATTGTCTAGTTAACCAGCTACTCAAGCCACTCTATTATTATCATACCCCCCTAAATTGCAGGGACGATCAGGCTTACATTTTCAGACCATTTGGACGATGTAACATTTTTAAGCCACTAAGAAAATGCTCACTATTTCCCATTTTGAATCTTTGCGGGTGCATACTGAACATGAGCTATGAGAGGCAATTAACTATTGTAAAATGCGTGTGCAGCCTCCACCACGTAGAGCCACTTCCATTGAGATGAACTCCCTGCTGTAAACATTCAGTCTCCACAACTCTGTTGGCCCAGATACGTGGGAAATGCAGCACGCTGTAACTGGGCTCCACTGCCCAGTTGCACGCTGCCTAGCAACTGGGCAGTGGAGCTTTTAAATTGTAACCTCTGTCAGTATTGTTGTAGAATCATCAAAAAATCACAACAATAATGGAGAAGAAATGTTTCATATATATTTTTCTCTTTAGTATATAAATTATTGTTAATGTCACAAATTAAATTTCTCCTCCAAATATTTTCTCCTCCTCTTACAGCTTGATTAGAATTTTGTGTAATGCATGAACCTGCATGTCTAACCTCACTCATCTCCTATAGAGCACTAGCCTTTCACAGTTATAAGGCTCTGTGAAATACACAAATAAACATATGTATAATACACAATCATTTTTACACATATATTTTATTTCAAGAAGACATAGCCATTTTAAGTGTAATTTTGGAAAAGTGTTTTCAAATATTACCTCTGACAAAAACTAATGGTGGAGCCTTCAGCAAGTAGCCTAACTCCTAAGACTTGGCTGTAAGATGAAGATGCTACCTCTCCTTACCTCATAGAGTTGTTATACAGCTAAATGAGATAATGTGTACCAGGTATTCAGCACTACAGGAATATTAGGTACCATTATTATTGACACATTCACATTTGAGCCATTTTTAGAAATATGCTCTCTTCATTTCTAAAATTTTTACTTTAACAACAAAACGGTTCTTTATAACTCTCTACTGAGTCTGGGATGAATGCTATGCTGAAAAAGATAACTTTGAGAGTCCTGTTAAAAGATGAGGATTAAGAAGAAAATTAACAATATCTTTGTTTGTGATGTAATGTACACACATAACATGCAGGAAAATATTTAATGCTAAAGTAAAGAATATTTATGATATGTTCTTTAAAATACTGAAAAATGGACCTCCAACCATGGCCAAGTTAGTTTGGTTTCAATTTGCTTGTGTTTACTTTCACGTTAAGGAGCTTCTTTGAGACCCTGAGGGCTGTCTAAATATTTGAGAGAGGAAGAGAAGCCATCTCTTTACTAAGAGCCCAGCACAAACAGAACCTTTAATGTTCCTTGGAGAGATGATCTTTGGGAGCCTATTTCCTGTAAAAATAACAATTGAATCTCAAATTTTAAAAACCAATTACATGATCATATAGGAAAATCTCTACATTTGCTGAAAAGTAGCTTCAATTTATTTGAGATTGTTAATTTTAAAAAATTTGTTCTTTCATATGTTTGGTTGTAAATATTGTTCTTAAAGTTCTCTGTAGTAAATACATTACTATGATTAAGCGGTACTCACCTCAGTAAGTTCATAAAGAAAGTTCCTTGTATTTTTATCTGCGTGGCAATCTTCCTTTAACTTCTTTACAACATAAGAAACTTTTTCTGATTCTTTGTCTGCTTGGGTTGGAACCAAATTGTCCAATGCCAGATGTGAGTAACCGAGGACATCAGCTAATACATTCCAGTCATAAACTTTTTCTGACACTAAGGTCAGTACAACTGAGTAGATATAAGTTAGTTTTTTTAAAGGTAGAGCAATTTGTTCAAGAAGATTTCTGGTTGTAAACATTTCTGATACAGATATTACTTGCTCCTTTGAAATCACCTTGACGTTTTTGCAATGCACAAGTCCAATCTTACCTCTGAGGACTCCCACATACCATTCTTTTACTTTGGACTGACCAATGGCTTTTACCTTACCTTCTCCAAGAAGTCCTATTGTATCCCCTTTGAAATATTCAAGTAAATAGTCAATCTTGCTTTTTCTCAGTACTGTCTTCAGGGTTACCGCATACTTGGTGAAGTTCATTATTTTATCTTGAAATATGAGATATTTGACAAGCACTTTTGGTAGTGAAGGAGCAGGCTTGATTTCCTTCTCCTCTTGCAAATAACCTGGCAGATTTGAGAGCCTTTTTAGGTTTGGGGCTGGATCAGGTGTAGTAATAAAGAATTGTGCAACTGCTTCACCATGGGGAGGCTCCACCTGAACACGGAAAATAAACACGTGCATCTCTCGATGGGCAACTAAAGAAAATGAAAAGTGTTGATGAACCACTTTCCCTGCTTCTAACTGCTTTTGTTGAATTTTTTTCCTTTCTCCTTCTGCCTTTACTTCAAAATCAGGGTCACATGAAGAAACAGAAATACTTAAATCTTGTGGCTTATCTAGTAAAAATGAATGCTTCCCCCAGAGCTGAAATACCACAGGAGATATGCTTTTTCCATCCTTTTTAATATCAGAGATTGTAAGCTTTCCTGGCATGTAACTGTGTCCACACACTGTGAAAATAGCAGTGAAACTAGGATGGCTATATTTGGGTCCATAAACCCCAATTGAGATGGTTTTGTGGATATAATCCCACACAGTGGCCGCTGGGGACTGAATAGCTTTAGCTTGTGCAGCAACCACGAGATACATCACCTTACTCATGTCCGTTAGTTTGACTTGGATGGTATCTTTATAAATGTAACAGCTGCTTAACACCTTGAAAGGGCCTTCTTTATCCAGGCTATGTAAACACACTATTTCTGTCATGACTTGGCTTAAAGGATCTTTTCTTACTTCAGCCCCAATTTTCATCTCCAGCAAAATGGCTTCCATGGTATTAAGGTTGCCTAACGTGATTTCCAACAGCGGGCTCACAGTGCACAAAAGATTATGGTTAAGCATTTGTGGAGGATCAAGAAAAGTCCTTAGAGATACCTCTTGGAATTCTCCCACAGTTACATGACCTTGGGGCACATGAATAGTGATGTCTGATTCAGGTAATTGTACTGACCCTCCATGGTGGTTTAATTTACAAACTATGGTGATCTCTGCAACCTGTGTTTGGGCCCATCCGTGGTTCTGATAAATGGTATTCAAATCCAGACAGGAACGGGCCAGTTGGCGTTGACTTAACCAGGCCATTTTATAAGCCTCTCGGTCATTTTGAAGCCATTCTAAGTCTTGTTCTAGGATCTGGTCAGAGTTATGTATACTCCGAGGGGTATGTGCTGTGTCGTCTAAAATGTCCAGAAGTTCTGAAACGCTTTTAGATCTTCCAGATTTCCTTAAGGAGGACTGCCTAAGTAATTTTCGCACATCAAGTTCATCACCAGAGGAATCAAAAGAGTTTCCATTTTCTACTTCTCTTAAAAAAAGAAAAGGATCTTCCTTCAAGATGGAAATATTTTCTCTCTTCCTGTTGTTTCTTAGCTGAGTTATATCATCCAAAAATGGGTTAGAAGCAGATAGTTCATTCCAAAATGGATTTGTAACTCTGGATGCATTATTGCGATGAAAAGCAAAAGTGTCTGGCCAGTTGTGAAGAAAGTCTGGGCCTTGGCATTCTTGTTATTCAAAGAAAAACAAAGCAAGACAAAGATAAGGTAGCATTCTGAGATTTAACCCTGATTAATTTTTCCTATAGTTTAAAATCTCAGGACTTAATTTTCATTTGTTTCTTTTGGATATTTGATCTACTAGCTACTACAAACTTAATTGTAATTCGGTCACATTTGCAGGGAATGAGAAGACAATTTTTCTACCAAGTGTTACCACATGTAATGCTCTTTTATCTTAAGACATCATGATTTATAAACTAAAGAAATAGATGTTTAACACTTTAGACAATATTTTTAAACATTTTCCCTTAAAAATCACTCCAACTAGCATGGGCTTGTGACTATTATTTTGTGTTTTATTTCTACAAAAGCCAGTCTCCTAACAAACAAATAACTCAGTTACCCAGATTTTCCTAAACATTGAATAATTGATCTTATTATGGTTAGAATATTGATGAAATGTTTTTATGTTTAGATAATGTTCAATATGAAAAAAAATCAAATACATCTGTTAAAAGATAAAATAATTTTTAAAAACAATATGCTAAATTAAACAATCCATTACCTCATTCTCTGAAAATTTGAATTGATGAATTTTAATAACATTGAAATTTTTCATGAAAAATGAAACTGGCTTGATGGAATTCATTAAGCTTTTGTGAGCTTGCAATGACTGAGTGGTCTTACCACTAGGAATAGAAATGTTATTACTTTGGAAAGTGAGTGTTTGAAGAATTAGCAACACATTAAAATATTCCCATTTCTGTATAAGAATCTTTATAAATCCCACAATATTGAGGCCATGTTTCTATGTTCATAGCATCTCATATTGGTCATTTCTCTCAGTGAATAGTAGTAGTAACTGTGGATTTGGTCAATCTGATGCTGCACTAGAGAAAATAATGACTAAAGTAGCCTGCAAAATTATAAGTTCTATAGGAAAAAAGAATTCAAGTATGTCTTCAAGACTTTTTGTTTAATATATGTAAAACTATTATCTATATTGAAAGGCACTTAAGTGTCACATATTAAAAATTAGAAGATGAATTTTGAAAAACAAAAATGGTTTTTCTCTAATTTCCACACTTTTACTCAATTCATTTATTTCTAACTTTCTTAAAGCTTCATGAATATTGATTAGGTCAATCCAAGCTTTAGAGATCTCTTTTACCTTAAAGTTCATTATATTTATTTCATAGACCACTCATTCATTAATAAATTTTGCCTCTCTATAATATTTTTTATAATATATTCACTGCTATTTTATTTAGTACATGTTTTTAATAATAGTGTAACTATTTCTCTGATAGAATTGTGATTTTGTAATTCTTCCAAACTTCTCTAACACTTTTTAGGGGGAGACCTTCAATAGCTACTGGTGATGGATTGGTTCACTTACGTGGACAAAATTACAAAGTTCGAAGTTCTTGTACCTGTAATGCTGGAATGTTTGGAGAATTTGGGGGCTTCCATGTCAACAAAATTTTCTTTAGACCTACTCCATGAGATTCCTCCTGACCAAAATGAGCTGGTTCACTGATTAACATTTTTCCACCTACAAAGTAAATAGATATGTATTTTGTAAGTATATATGTACAGGTTGTCAAAGAAAACATACCCAATATTTATATATGTTACATTTATATTTTAAATGACTGCACGTAATAACACAAGGGCCCTCTTCTGGTAGGATGCTGGACTAAATATCCTGAAATATATTAGTGCAAAGTGCTCAAATTCTGGATTAATACCAATAAGAAAGCCTTGAAATGCATTACTGATCCCATAAAAAAGTAATTAATGAAAATCCAAAGGGTAATAAAAAAGAATAGTAAGTTAAAACCTCAATAAACAGGCATTCCATTTGGTAATTGCAAGCCTAAATACTACAAACCTGAAAATTCTCCCCAAATATTTCTATATACTCAATGTAATTTCAAAATAAATTATAAAATATGCCAGGTGTATGTTTGTAAATTCCTTCTTAATTTTTTTATTTTTTAATTAACATATTAAAATTCTTGATATTATCAAGTACCCTATATTGTTTTGAGGCTTGATGTTTTGAAATATGTTGTTTTCAACAACGTAAAACAACCATAACATCTTAAGCTATTTCAATATTTATGTAGAAAAGCAAAGCAAATGGTTTATATTCACGATAACCCAAAAGAAGAGCAGGATGAAAAGGAATGTGCCCGACTTACCAGATGTCATCATTTATGATTACTATCTGATAAGTAAGATGACATGGAATCAGAACAGAAATACATCAAGAACACAGAATGAAGACTCCAGAAACTGACCCACCCTCACATATGTCATGCAGAGATGTGTGGAAATGATAACTCAACAGTGATGATACCAATGATTGCTCACGCTGAAAAAAGATTACATTCCCTACACACAAAAAATCAATTCCAAGAGATTTAGAGATCTAATGGTGAAAAGAAAAACTCTAAAATTTGAATAGAGAGTCTAAGAGATTATCTTTATGCTTTCTAGAGAATTTCTTCAACAAGGGACACACACACACACACACAAAATGCAAACCACAAAGCAAAGAGAAGTATGGGTTCTAGCTACGATAAATGAACAAATGCAAAAATTGTAAGGTGACATTTCTCATTAAAATGAGAAATCTTGTGTATGAAAAAACACCATTTACAAAAGCAAAAAAAAAAACACCAAAATCTGGCTGAATTTATTTCCTTTGCATATGACTGTAAAAGAAAAAAAATTATTTCCCAAAATATATCAGACACCCCTCCCAGAAATCAAAACCAAAATAAAACCATAGAAATCTCTGAGAAAGATCTAGATAAGCATTTTTAAGAAGAAGGAAACATGAATGACCCCCCAAATACCCACATATTACACATATTAGAATATGCTGAATCTAATAGGTATAATAATTAGGAAAATGACACATGAAATACAATTACCACCCAGCCAATTTATAAAAATAAATGATGACATCCATTATTGACAAAAGGAAATCCTATATACTCCTGGTGGAATTGTTGATAGGTGTGACTACTTGAAGATTAATCTGGCATTATCTAGGAAGGATGCCCAGAATCTACTATGCAGAAATTCCAATTCCAGTTATTTGTTCTAGCAAAACCTTTCATCTGTGCATCAAAGAGATACACATGAATATTCATCATGTCATGTTGACAAAGAACCAAAACTGATGAAAACTAATGATATCCTTTGCCGTAAAAATAAGTTGTAATATTTTAATATAGTAGAGTACCATACAGCTATGAAAACAGACAAATTATAACTCAAAGTACTAATTGTAAGTTTCTTATGGCTGTGACTCAGCCTTCTCTTTACCTATAGGACTTCTCTTTGTCTCATGTCAACACTGCAAAATAGGTATTTTAAATCTGATTTTCAAAGTGAAAAATGAGTCTCAGCAATGGTTCCTAACTAACCTGCAAGGTCACTGACCTAGAAATAGTTACCTATGCATGTTACAGCTAACACGTGCAGCCCATAACTCAGCACATCATTTACCCTACCTCAGACCCCAGGTTCTCAGTGGGACATTCTGAGGCTGCTCCACCATCCAGATCACATTTTTCAGTTACACTAAGACCCCATTCTTGTTCTCCTTTGTGTGTTGACCACACATCTTTCACATTTGACCCTTCTTTTTCATCACACCCTACTTTAAGTTCTTGATTTTTTTAATTCAAAGTAGTTCATTCTTTTTAAAGAAAGAAAAAGTCTTTTCTGGTACATAAAAAACAAAAACAAATTAAAAGAAGATAGAAAAGTGAGAAAAGAGATTAGGAAAGGAAAAGAAGTATGTGTTCTACATACGATAAATGAACAAATGAGAAAATTGTAAGGTGACATACTTAAAAAATCAAATGTTGCAATAGCAATTTCTTTCCTGTGAGAGGGGAAACCACATCAAAAGATTGAGTAAGAAGTCAAATTATGCAATATGCAAATTTCACCAAGACAAGTTTCCTGGTGGTTCTTCAAAATTCTGTGGTTGAGTTTACCAAATATAGTGTCCAAAATTAGAAGTTCTTAGCACACCAGATAGCTAAAACTTCGAGGTAGGAAAACTGAGCTCAAGTCTCTCAGCAAAATTTAGCAAATCAAATTAAAGTGGGAAAAAAAATTTAAATGCAAAAGTATTTTCCAAAAGATAAAGTACATTTTAAGTGGAAAACCGAGGCTCGGGGCCTGTGGCTCAACGGGCTAAGGCACCAGCCATGTACACCTGAGCTGGCGGTTTCGAATCCAGCCCTGGCCGGCCAAACAACAATGACGGCTCCAACCAAAAAAAATAGCCGGGCGTTGTGGCGGGCGCCTGTAGTTCCAGCTACTTGGGAGGCAGAGGCAGGAGACTCGCTTGGGCCCAGGAATGGGAGGTTGCTGTTAGCTGTGATGTCACGGCACTCTGTCCAGGGTGACAGCTTGAGGCTCTGTCTCAAATAAATAAATAAATAAATAAATAAATGGAAAACCGAGTTAGGCAGCAATCTACCTAAACTCTTTTGTTTTAGGTGGGGAAAAGGGAAAAATGAACAAATGATACCCAAAATTCCTTTGAGGCATATAATCCTTGAAGTGAAAAATAATTATAACCCAGTGAAACATAATGCAAGTCCCCAACTACATAAAAGTCAGGAATGGTGCCCTATGCAGCTCAGATCCTGAAGGATCATAACCTGGCAGAAACAAATGCACCACATGTCCCTTAACTGTGGTTCTTTGTGGATTATCCCTTTTCTTTAGATAGCCAAGCATAGATGTTTATTATCTTTAAAAGCAGTTGTTTTAAACCCACATCGGGTGGAGGGTTTGATCAGACGTGGTCTGCCGGAATCACCATCATGTTTCTGACAAGAAGGTCTGAGGTTGTGCACAAAAATCTGTATTCTGAGAAAGGTTTCAAATGACACTGATGTGGTTCTGCGGGGCATGTGTTGAGAACAACATTCTGAAAGCCATTGCAGTAAGATCCTTCCCAGGCCACATGCTTTCCTACCTGCTCTCATCATACCTCAACAAATCTTTCCTCTCTTAATCTTTCTGTAGATAAACACATACTCTCTCTGTTACACACACACATCCCTCACAGTACCACATTTCTAAATCTGCATGTGTTTTTCTATGAATCGAGAGAGAGGTGGGATAAAGTCGGATAAAGTCTCTTGTCTGGAAGGAGGAAGGGACGAAGCTGCTGCTCTGCCAAGCACAGTGCTTGTTTATACAGGTGCAAACCACACTTACCACATTTATCATTGCCCTGTGTTTTTTCCCAGTTAAACTCCATACTCAATGGCAATTGCTGTCCAAAATAGCATTTTTTAATTTTGTCTACAAAGCCATGAGGTAGTCTTTGTTGCAATGAGTAAGCGGGGAAAGCGTAGCATTCATTCACTTTGGGATAGGATCTTTCAATATGCCTTTTCCAAAACAGCTATTCTGATTTCACATGATCCATAATGTCTTTCCTCAAAAAAACCAATAAATAATGTGCTACCTTTTATTTATTTTACTATTTAAATTTATTCCTAAGCAACTGGAAAAAAATTACCAAATGTACAACTTAGCAAAAGATTCCAGAAGATTTTAAGAAGTGGGGAGGAATGTGGTGTTTGGAAATAAGTAACCAAGGAAGCATTACAGGTAAAATAATTATTCCTTTAAAATGTGTCCCTTGAAGTGGTTACTGTAGTAATTACCAAGTGAAAATTGTTATTGTTAGCTACCTGGCAGGTTCAAAGTATTTTCCAATTAGTCCTTAAATACCTCAGACATCTATAATCTCCAAGGATCTGAAGTGTTTAACTCTTTCCATGACCTGTAGCCTATTTTACTCTTGACTTATGTAGTATTAAAAATACATCCACATAGGCTGTAATTCATATAGTTGAAAGCAGATACTAAAATGTCATGAGAGTGATTGTTGGACCAGTAGACTTTTCCTTCATCCCCCCAAATGCCAAACCTACCCACATAACATTGCATTAGCTCATAAAAGCAGCTGACACAGAAGGCCTGTGCAACTGGCATAGAAGGTTCACAAAGGAACCATAATCAGCTGCAGACACTCACTGGCTGTGATTTTGCTGGACATGACCATAGTGTGTGTAGCCATAGTGGACCTTATACCACCCCGGTGCACCTTCTGATGAGCTAGAGGCTATCTCTCATTGGTGGTATATACACCCTCTCACCAATTATTGAATAGTTTGGTGTTACCTCTGATTTGTCTTACTAAATATTTAAAAGGCCTAACAGCTTGACAGGGAAAATGTCAGTAGTCACTTTTTCCCAGCAAATGGCTTCCGGAGACTCTCCAGGGAGGGAAGCAAGGAACCTGGTGTACTAAGTATCCATATGATGCCTCCAACCCACCCTGGTAACTCAGAACATTTCTTTAATGCATCATCTTGTAAATATCACTATGTCATAATGTCTTCCTACCAAACCAGGATTATTTAGATATGATCTATGGCTAAGGCAAGAGAGAATCAAGCCACTGGCAAGGCTGGACCTGCTTGTTCTGATTTTATATCATGCTTTCAGAATCTTGCCTTTCACCTCATAAAGAAGAAATATACAATCAACATTCAAAAACTGGGTAAGGGGCCATCTGCAAGTTCAGAGAACGTTGCATGGAAATAGAAGCATTTAAAAGAATATTTTATACTTTTAATACATATCTGTTATACATTAGCAAGCTTTTAGAATTAACCTAAGCATATATGTGACTATCAATAGATATTCATCTTTTTAATTTAAATTCCCTACAGTGTGTTCATACACATACACGTGTGCTTTCATACACATACATACATACTCACACTGCTTTGGTTTGAAAAGAATTTGAGAAAACTTATAAATATTCAAATAACACACTAAGTTTAAACAAGTGTATATTATTTTTCAGTAAAAAAGTTCAAAATTAAAACAAGAAAGTGAGTAAATTAGAGAATCATCTGCATAAAAGTACTTCCACAAACATCATGTGTAAGTTCCAGAACACTTACTAGCAATGGCCCACGCATTTGGCCCCATGCTTTCTAAGACTGACCACAGCAAGAAAAACATTACCACTTCCAAGCTTCCCAGGGACCATAGGATACAAACAAACCACTTAGCAGAAGCACCAGTATTACCAGGAATAAAGAGGAGTAAAAAGGAAGATACAATTCGGAAATAACATCCCCAGTCCTGCCTTTTACAGTAATCCTTTACAGAACTCTTTCTTAATATGTGTTGATGTCATCTCATCCCAGGGTAATTGTTGAGTTGCATGGAGAGGAGTGGGTCCAGCCATCTGTCTCCCTTTTCTAATACAAGCACACACCTCAGGTTACAGTACCCAAAGGATGGGACAGACCACCTGGTCCAATAAAGCTCACCATACTCCGTTCCTCCAAACTGAGTTTCTCTTTCCATAAAGATCCAGGCCAGCTGTTTCTCTTGAAGACCCAAATGACTAGGCAAGTTAAAGATGGGAGTCACATTCTCTTGAGAAAATGGAGATGAATAGCTAAAATATCACTGGAGCAGATCACTCTGCTTCCACATACCATGTTGTGACATGGGCTACAATTTTCCTCAGAAACAGTTTTGTTACTTTACCTCCTCGAAGGCATACATGTACCAACTTTCAAGGTTGCACAGCAAGGCTTGAGTTCTTTCACTATGGAAAACATTTAATAAATCATTTTTATCAAATCCCCACTATTGCATAAGATATTCCCAGTGATGTATCTCTCAAGGTTAACTTTAAGCAATAGATGATGCTTCTAGGAAACCTTAGGAAATAAAGTAGCTGCAAAACCGGTCCTTGGTAACCGAACAAGTTTCACTGTTACGTGAGTTGTCGGAAATGATTTGTCTGGGTAATTATTGACCGTAAGCCATTTTTTTTTTCTGTACACTTCATTGCAAGAGAAGTTTTCTGAAATGTACTTTTCACAAGGTACAAAGGTCAACTTCTGATTAAGAAACAGTAGAACCCGGAGTGGGATTTACAGTGTGGCTAACAAGTTGAACTCGCCAGGCCCTCACTTCCGTCACCCTTTCCAAGGAACTGAGGCTAATTACTTATTTGTTTTCTTACAAGCTTCATACTCTGCAAAGCTCTGTTGCTTCAAAAAACATTTGCCAGTAAATCATGCAATCTCCCTGGTTGTCCCCTACCAGCAATGTTTTTTCTTTTTATATATATATATGTAAATGTATTTTGGTAAAGTAGAAAGAACACAAGCTTTGGAGTCAGAATTCTCATATTTCAGAACTTTGAGTAAAAACTTGGGAAAGTTTCTAAACAATTCTGGGACACTGTTTATTATCTGTTAAAACATTAAATCAAATAATAAATATTATTATTAATATATAATAATCCTACATCCCTTGTCCTACTGCTGTAAGGACTATATGGAAGACTGCATGAAAAATGACACAGTAAGGTGATTCCCTTTCTCTGACTCTGGTCCCTGATTATTGCAGCATATATAGAAACAACTTTGCCAGCTGGGCCCACTCCAGAATCTTGTCTTCTCACTCAGATGGTTTGAGACACCAACTTCACTCCTTCCCTTGCCAAGGAGCAAAACTGACTGCTGACAAGGTACATCTCAGGACCTATATCCTCTCCTTCACTCTCACATCTATTGTCATGACTCTTGACAAACAAGACCCTGGGCTAATGGTGACAGAGCAGATAGAATGCAGTCTTTGAAAATAGGCGGGTATGGGTTTAAAGCAATGCTCAGAAATGAATTCACTGAGAATCATTTCTTTAACTAATAAAAGTTATTGTAATTTTTGTGAATTATATCTCAATGAAACTTTTTTAAAAAAGCACCAGCAGTGCAGAAGTGTTCCCTTTACTCCACATCCAATACAATGCAGCCATAAAAAAGATGGAGACTTTACCTCTTTTATGTTTACATGGATGGAGCTGGAAGATATTCTTCTTAGTAAAGTATCTCAAGAATGGAAGAAAAGTATCCAATTTACTCAGTACTATTATGAAACCAATACTTAATCACCCACACTTTCATACAAATGATAAAACACAACTATAGCCCAAAATGAAGGATGGAAGAGGAGGGCAAGGGGAGAAGAAAGGGGTGACTGGCTAGAGGGAGGGTAATCAGTGGGACCTTACCTATCATGCATATTGCAAGGGGACCTGTCAAATTTATTAAGAGTAGAGTATAAATGTCTTAACACAACAATTAAGTAGGTGATGTGAGGACTATGTGAACCAGTTTGATGTAAGCATTCCAAATTGTATATAAAATCAGCACGTTGTACCCCATAAATGCAGTGATGTACACAGTTATGATTTAATAAAAAATTAAGTAAATAAAATATCTATTCACCAACTTAAAAAAAAAGAAGACCTTGTAAAACTTAAATTACATACCATAAATCTTTGGTGAAAATGAATAGGTGCTTTAATAACTCTTATGTATTTCTTTCTTTTTTTTACCCCCAGCTCTGTGTTTTTAGCAAGAGTAATTATTAGTTACTGATAAAGAAACTTAAAGAATATTGGAAAGGAGGGAACAGAATAAACACTGTGGGAGCTTAATTACCATTTTATCTTAATTAATTATTCATCCTGATAATATTCCTTTCACCTCTCTGAAAAGAACAACTCAAAAATGACTGTATCATCTTTTAATTTGATTTTTTTCAATCTTTTAGAAATAGAATCTAATGTTTTTCAGCCAACATTTGTTCCATTGTTGCTTATGAAATTAATTATGAGATTCCCAATATTCTTTGCTAAAAGAAAAACCCACTGTGACAAACATTTTGTGAGAACCAGTTTTCCTTGTTTTGAATTTCGAATGCTAGTGTGAATCATTTACATATCACTAAACAAATTTACCTGCTTAACAAAGAAGAAATCTGAAAGTTCAGTCACTATTAAGTGAGAACAGGGTGTTCATATACTAACATTTACTGTGAGAAAGAGCACATGGATGAAATTTGGTAGAACGACAAGATTAAAGGGAGACTCACATCATCCGATTTCTAAGCAGGAATTTCCCTTAAATTCTCAACAATTTATTGCATCTAGTTTTTACTGTTTCAGGGAATCACAGTGCTTTTATTTGTCTTTTTTATAAACTGAGACTGTTCATCAAAGCACCAACTTGAAAAATATTAATGTGTGTACACGTGTGCATCTATCTATTCAGAAATATAGAGAGATAATGGATATGGGAGGTCAGACAATTAATTTTAAGAACTCATCCTAGAAAAAGTGTTATATACATACCTTATTGTTGAATATTACTCTGGTCACCAGATACCCAAGAGAGTACTTCAAAAGTGACCCTGACCGTAGTGATACTCAGCAATAAGGTATGTAACACTTTTTTAGGGTGAGTTCATGAATTTAATTGTCCAACCTTATAGACTTTCATATATGTGATTTAGCTGAACAAGAAATGTTTGTATTATAAGTAATCTCACACTCTTCTCTTAATATTAGAAACTATTTTCTTTCTAAGAGAAAAGTAAATCTTCAAAATTTCACATTTCAAAATAGTATCAAAAAATGATGGGTGTTATAAGCTGTCTGAAGAAAAAAGCTAAGAGAGATCAAAATTTCCCTGTGTAAGAAAAGGAACCAACTAAGGGGATGGAAGATTGGGACTGCAGCTGATTACAGCTTGAAAGAGACATGATTAATCAAAAGACATAATTAATGAGAGTGTTCTGAGTGAAATACTTATAGTTGTTCATTGGCAGTGTCAGGTTAGCTGTCTGTTCTTGGTTCTTGATGTGTTCTTGGCCAAAGAATGACCAGACACACTGACAGAAAGGCAAGCAAGAAAAAAACTTTTATTGAACAAAATAAGATACAGTCACCACAGACTGTATAACAGGAAGCCTCGATTATGGTTTGGGGCCTGTTTAATATTGTCTAGACTGGGCCCTCCTCATGGTTCAAACATCACCATCAAAGCACTTTGATGGACAGTTGGGAGTTACATAACCTCAGTCTTACTGTGCACGCAGGTCTCCCATGAGACTCTCTGAAAACCCACTCAGCAGGCAAACCTCAATACAGATTTAAGCTAACAACATGATAATTACCCTTAGGTTACTCTCAGTCACCTTCCAGCTTATCACATGCTGCATTGCTTAGCTGGAGGACTGGGTAATCCTCTGCATTCTTTTGCAGTTGGCCCTCTAAATTCTGACTGGCAGATCGGTGGGGCATTCCTTCTTCCCCAGGTGTGGCAATTACTATGGGCATCGCCAACCCAGGATGCCCACCTTTTTCCCAAGAAAAGCCAGAGGTCCCTCACTATCTACCTGACAACAGCACTACTATCTAGTTCTCCCTTAAAACCTTCAGAAGAAGTCTCTATTACTTGCTAATTCAAAAAAAATATGAAGTGAAAAAATAAGAGGCGTCAAGTCCTACTTAAAAGGAAGAATAACAGGAAAACACAGCTGCTCGAGTGAACACATGGGTTATAAGTACGGTGACAAACCACCAGTCTGGGTTTTTCCAGAATTGTCCTGTTTTAAAACTGAAACATAGCCCAGGGCAAACCAGGATAGTTGATCACTGGAGTTACAAAACATACTAGGATATTAATACACAGTCCAGCAGGGAGGATGTGAAACAGTCAATGTAAATTCCTTGTATCTGTACAAATAGTTACAGAAAATCAATGGTTTTCTGCTTGATAATAGTTTTAAATACTTCAAATATTTGTACAGATAGAAAGAATTTACATTGACTATTTCACATACTCCCTGTTGGACTATGTATTTATATCCTAATATGTTTTTGTAACTAATATATATTTGGTTTTCTACTTAATAAGTGTGTGTGTGTGTATGTGTGTATGTAGTCGATCACTGCCTCTTTTCAATTCATAAAGTCAACCTAAAAATTGAACTTCATCACTTAACAGCCCAAAGTGACTGTGAATCTCTCCAAAAAGGACCTCTTCCTTCCGTTTCCTCCCCATCTTCCCTTCACTTAATGCAACTGTAATATTCAATGTTAGGATTTGTGTGTCCCTCTGCTGAGCCCCTCTGCTGCCTTGTGGGAGCTGGTGTGTTACTTGGGATCTGCTGGGGAAACAGAAGAGGCTCAGAGTTGTGCCCACAGCACCACCTGGTGCCAGGTTAGGGTCTTCCTGGACTGTTCTTCTAGGTTTTTGTCCTGTTATTAATTTCCTAACCAGTTTAGTATAAAATGACAGTTCTCAACCATTTCTCTGCATCAACCAAGTTTGAAGCTTAAAAAAAAAAATACAGATGCCCACAAGCCATCCCAAGAGTCTGAGTGAGGTGGAGCCAAGGCATCATTTTTATTAAAAGGTTCATGGATATTCTAATGCCCAAAAAGACTAAACGTCATTCAATCGGGATTATGAGGTGATTAGAATACATATGTTTCATTTGTTTTGTTTAATACAAGCTTATTACTGGACAAGATACCCATCCTTACAAGGTAATCCTCCCACTGGCAAAAACACACATTGGGGCATTATTCTAGACAAAGTATTTCAATGTGTCTAGTGTAGTTTTAGGACCATAGCTAAGACTAATGCTGTTCTAGGTTTTAGGGACAAATCTCTCTCCCTTAGTATGTTTTTGAGGATCCATGTCTTTTCCTTTTTGTAGAATTGTAAGAGCTAGATGTAGATACTTTTGGATAAATTAAAGTGACATAAAGCCTGCCTTTAGCATAAATCTTTATTCCACCTTTTAGCATAGGCAAAAAGTTTTCTTGTACCCCAGGGTCATTTTCTAGGTAACCAGAGTTCATCACTCATAAAAATGTGTGCTTGCCTGGCATCATCCATTTCAAGTCATCTTCATAAATCTATGTGCTAATTGACAATCTGATCTTAGGTCCTAGCCACATGCCATCATGGCCCAACTAACCACTAGATTCTCTAAAAGGAAGTGTTATCCTTCCAATGATGCTGTCATGAACCCGATTTGGAGCTGACTAGAATCACTGAGATTAATGCTCTCGATTATGATGGAGAACTAGCTCTGAAAGTGGGGCTGAATGAACTCTCTTCTCTTTTGAGAAAAAATTGCATCACACAAGTATATTCATAACACGGATGAATACCTGCTTCTGAATATATAGATTTGGATGTGTCGATTTTTAAAAATCGATTCAGGTATAGGGTTTCAAAGAACTAGGTAAGTGGATGGATGGTCAGGCTGATGAACAGAAAAAGCAACATTCAGCATTAAAGTGTGATTTTCTAAATAGCAGGGATTGTCTGAATCATTTTTGGACCCCAACACTTGGCATAATTTATGGAATAAGTTCTATGTAAATGTTGGTAGAATTAGTAAAATTAAATTATAATTCACACATGCAATATGTGTCTCAAAATGAAAGAGAACCAGACAGAACTTGCCACTGAACAAGATGGCAGGTCATCTGTGATAGTCATGTTAGAAGTTTTCCCTATCAGCACCTGAAAGAGCTTAAAATATTTCACGGGAAGGAAGGTGAGAAGTTCATGAGAAAAGTTTGAAGTTCAAATACAGTGAAACTATTGCTTGAATTCAGGTGTGAGAAAATATTTTACAATGATTAAATAAATGTTATAGCAACAAAAACCCCAAATGTTATAAAAGTATATAATGAGGTGGGAAATCGCTGATAATACAATGCCATGTGCATAAAAGCAAGACATAAAATGTTTTATATGATATGATGTGTTATGTGTATATGCAAACACATACAGCTTGCAGAATACTTTTAATATAGAAAAGTAGAAAAATAAAATTCTCACCCCCAAAGTCCACTTTTGGTGTTTTCTGGGTATCATTCCAAATGCTATTTCCCTGATCTATTCACATAAAATCTTATTAGAAAAAGAAATAGAAAGAATGTAGTAAACATAAGTACTGTGTACATAGCTCTGAATATAAATTCATACTCACATTTGCATGTGAATTTCATGATACTGATATTCATTTAAATACTGTTTTCACTTTGTATATCAAGAACAATTTACTACATCATTAAAAAATTTCATAAATTTATTTTATATTTCTTTTGTAAATTCTTTGCTACCATTTTCCCAGTTTCCTATTAATAAACTTGAAAAATGTTCTAAAAACTAAAATATTAACACTTCATGTTTTATGTTACATATCATAAATACTGCCTCCCAGCATAATGTCACTGCTTTTATTTCATCTATAATATATTATGTCATATTCTAATTTTTACGTTGACAAATTTATACGTCTTTTATGACTTGGTTTCCTGTTATGTGTTTACAGTTAGAAAGACATTATCTAGTCTTGGGGAAAATAAACATGACCTTTTATTAGCATAAGCCTCTGTTCTAATTCCTTAACAGCTTTAATTCTTCTTTTATGAACTCTTCATTGCACCAAGATTTTATTTTGGTATCTAAGTTAAACATCTAGGATTTCTCCTTATCCCTGCAAATGCTTTGCTGATATAATTTATATTTTATGTAATATTAATATTGCCATAACAATTTTCTTTTGAATATTGTATGTTAAAGTTTTAAAACACTTCTTTTCACAGCTTAATGTCTCTCAAATTAAGATGCACATCCAATTGATATCAGGGTTTAGTTGGCTGTATTTTTTTCTTTTTTTGTGGTATATAAAATAATGGTATGTCCTACAATGGATATAATGTCTTAGATGCAATGAAATAAAGCATTTGTCTGAAATACCTTTTTCCATCTCCTTATTTCAGTCATTCTGATTGGTTATTAGCTATGTCACTATTGGTAGCAGATACCTAAATTCATTAAAATTCCCACCGATTGGCAGTCTCTTTCTTTAAATAGTTGAGTTCTGTCCTTTTAAAGGAATTTAAAAACTTGTCATCTTTATTTCTCTCTACCATCTTATTCTGTGCTTCCTTATTTGCTTTTATTTCTCTCCTCATTCTTTTGGATTGATAAAATTTCCCATAATCCTTTTTGTTCCCCATTCCAGGTTTTGAAACATACATCATATTTATATTCCTAGTATGGAAAATTTTAAAATGCCAGTTTACCTACTTCATTACAAACATTTACCAGAAAGTCTAAATTTGTTCATGTATCTTATTACTCTAAAACCAAAAAACTCCACAAAAACTCTGCCCATTGAAAAATCTCACATTATTGTTGTTGCCTAGAGTGTTAATTTTATTTCACATACACACACATAGCCTCTCAACAGTAATTGATTGAATTTATGGCCACGTTTTATATAATTCTGTGCTCATCGTTGTTCTTGTGCCCTGTGCTTTCTTTCTGAATTCACGAGATTTATTGTTGTATACCTTCAACTTTTCGAAGACATTATTCCATTTTCTTTTGACATGTACTAATATTTATGAGAAATCTTCCACAGTCTGATGAATTTCTTTTGTAAGCACTTTTTTTATTTTCCTGCAGAATTTTTAAGATGTTCTCTATATCCTTGACACTAATTTTACTATGAAGTGTTACTATGCATATTTACCTTTTTACCCAACTGAGAACCCATACCTTTCTTCAACAAATAAAAACACTCAACTATGAGGACTTTACATGTTTTTCGCTACCATAAAAATAGAATATGAGGACTTTACATGTTTTTCGCTACCATAAAAATAGAAAAATAGAAATGTTATTTAAAAATATGTTCTAAAAAGTTGCTTAGCTACCATATTTTCCTTGTATTTTTCTTCTGAAACTCTGATGAAATGACTGCTCCACTCTTCATATTTCTCAAGTTTCATTTGATAACTCTTTATTTCTTTTTTACTTTGTATTCTCTTTATTTTACTCTGTATTCTCAATGAATCCCTCAATGCTAATGTCCAATTTATTGAGTTTTTTGTCCATATGTTAGATTTCCAATGACTGCATTATTTTAATTCTAACTTTTCTGATTAGTGCTTTTTCATACCATTTTTCCTTCACACTATGTCTCACTATCTTATAGAAAAACATTCCATCATTGAAAATTTGAATATTTTTCAGATATGTTAATATTAACATATTAAATATATCAATTATATTTAATAATTATAGCAATGCTAGCTGCATTACTTGGCATTCTATTCATTCACGTGTTTCAGAATTTTGATTTCCCAACTCATGATAACTGGAGGGTATTTTATCTGTTTGGTTTTTCTTCTCAATTCTGTGCTCATTTCTGTCTGAGGAATTGTTTTTCCTTCCAGTTGGCTTCTAAGATCACCAAATGATATTTCTTCTGTCCTACTTTTGTATTGGGTATATTGCAGATCTATATGGAGAGGCTATTGAATAGTTTTTACACATCCTAATTGGAGACTGTTCTGAATATTTCCAGTTTTTAGGCAGTTCCAGGTGGATCGCAACAAGATTTCATTTTTTCTTTTCAAACTGCTTCCATGATTTGAGGGTTGCGGGAGATGCATATCAACCACTGGTTTTAATTATTGAATAAGATTCTGGTCTTCCATCTTAAACAAAGATCATTTTAAACCTATTTAAATTAACCTGCTAAAGTCAAAATTGACTGCCACTTTTGCCTTCACACACAAATCACAGTAAATCTGTGATTTCACTTACCTTATCATGTTATATTTCTGCTTCAGTTCTGGTCAACGAATTGTCAACTTTGTTTAGGCACTTAGAGGTTTCTTGTGTCTATTTCTTTGTTTGTTTCTATTTTAACATGAGATTCATATCAGTATTTTTAGAAGAGATAGGACAGTGCCAAACCCTGAACTTCATCATCTCGATCAAGAGTTAGGTAATTTTTTTTACATTGAAAGGTAAAATTCTTATCCTGTGCAGGAGAGAATATACTTATTCAATTCAGATGTTGATATAGGATATGAACCAAAAATTTATGGCCTTAAATATACTTATGAGAACCAAGAAATGTTTAAAATAAAATAATTGAGCTTATTATTGAAGAAGTTTGAAAGAAACAGCAAAATAAATACAAAAAAGGAGACAAACATAGAAATCAGATAAATAATAAAATTAATATGTTGTATGTAAAACTGGCAATTGAATTGATCAATAATTCCAAAGCATGATTTACTGAAAAGAACAAAAATAATTTGAAAATGCTTTAGAAATATATCCATGACAAAAAGGAAAAAGCAAAACAAAATCAAGAAAAGAAATGTAACAGCAGATTCTAAAAAAATAAGAGGTTATTTTCAAAAAACATAAATAATATTTTAAACAAATAAATTTGAAAGGCTTGACTAAAAATAATACTTTCTAGGTATATGTGCATATACTCCTGTGTGTGTGTGTGTGTGTGTGCATTCAACACTGATTCAAAAGCAAAAAATCTCCATCAACAAATAAGCATGAGAAAAATAGAAATGTTATTTAAAAATATGTTCTAAAAAGTTGCTTAGCTAATCTGGTTTTGTACCAGGTTCTACCAAAATTTCTAGTTATAAAAATTTTACATTATTTAAATCTTATAAACTATTACATGAAAAGCAATGGAACCTTATTTACAAGTATTAAATTAAAAGAAAGAACAATTATAGCATAAAACAAATTATTATAACAAAGCCTCAATCAATATTATTGGGAAGTCTAGGTGACCAAATAAAAGATAAATACATAAAAAGTGGTAATAAATCAAATAGATAATGTAATGAGAGAAATCTCTTCAACCATAGCCTACTTTTGTTTTGTCATACTCATCTGAAAACCCCCGGATTTGACAAAACCCACCTCACTGCCTGTTGCTGAAACTGGCTACAGGAAAAGGACCACAAATTTCAACTATGCCCCTCAAAAAGTATACCACAACCTACACCTGTCTACATAACTTACCCTCCTAGTATCTGAAACAATTTTATCATGTCTTCTATTCTCCTTCCAAACTTGAAACACTCCTTTTTCTATCTCACGTATGAATAGTCTTTGCCACTTGTTTCTCAAAAGAAAATCAGTGAAGAACTTCTATAAGCTTCTAATCCATCTACTAAATTTCTTGCATCTAAACCTGCATAATTATGTTCATGCTATTTCTTTAATTTCTTTAGTTCCTGCTCATAAAGATGATCTATAGGGGAGAATGTAATTCAGGACAGAATATGTTAAAAATATTAATGCTGGGGGAGGAGCCAAGATGGAGGTCTGTAGCCAGCTTTCTGCAGACGCTCCCGTTCAGGAAAGTTAAAGGACAGAGTTTTAGCAGGAAAGCTGACAGTTTGGAACTGAGCCAAAAGAGAAAGTCAAAGAATGCACATCATCCCTGCTGGAGCGACCTGCGACCCCAAGGATACAAATAAAAGGTACAGAGCACATCATCAAGCGGACAGGAGTCCCCTCACCCATGAGAGGGGCTGGCACTATATGTCATACCTCCATACAAACAAGGAGCAGAGTTCAGATGTCCTCTCACTCTACCCCACGGGAGAGACCCTCTAAAAACTGGACCTCCTTCCCCCACTAGGGTGCCGGGGCACTTTCCTGCCAGGCATAAAACTGTATAAAAACTGCATATATTCTCTACCTGCAAGTTGGAACTCCCAGCACTCCTCTCCACACTCACCCTGAGGTCTGGAGGTCTGTCCCCCATGGAGTCCAGATTCTCGGACACTTTCTCAAGGGGTGTGGACAGGGCGTGGGCTGTACTGGTCTGTGCTGTTTTCCTGGCTCTGGAGCGGTGAGAGGAATAGTGAGCCAAGAGGTGGCTGAAGTGGAGAGGCGGTTCCCTGAGGCACCAAGCGGCAGCACTGAGAAAGCGTTCCTAAAGTTTGGCCACACCTGGCCCTCAGGGGATGACAGCTGAGACAAAGGGCTGAATCTCACAGACTGAGTCAGGACTATTAGCAGCCCAGCGTCTCTTCCACAGGGCAGAAATTCTGTGAACTTGCTCTGTTCTATCAGCTTTTTCATCTACTTTATATCAATCAGGGACAGGGCTGGAACTGAG
This sequence comes from Perodicticus potto, assembly GCA_963574655.1. NCBI lineage: Eukaryota > Metazoa > Chordata > Mammalia > Primates > Lorisidae > Perodicticus > Perodicticus potto. The sequence continues at coordinate 255 of CAUYRH010013249.1, read as the reverse complement.
TGAATCGCATCAGCCCCTATCAAGTACCCAGGTTGTCAGGCCTCACCTCCCCCCTGCCAACACCGACATAACTGGTGGACAGGCTGACGAGCCACAGAGCCCCGTGTGACCTAGGCAGGTGCAAACCTCTGGAGCATCTGCTCATTGGAGGGAACTGGATCACAGCCCTTCAAGGTTACCAGAGACTAGGTGTGACAGAGGGGCAAGGTGGGGAAGGAGGCAGCAACCTTCCCAGGCCAATTTACTGGCTGGGGG
>CAUYRH010013247.1:0-17265 GCA_963574655.1 Perodicticus potto | reverse complement strand
CTCAAAATGGCAACCATCTTTGGTAGCACTTATGTCTGTGAACAGACTTTTTCCAGAATGAAACATCTGAAATCTCCAACCAAATCTAGACTAACTGATGCACACGTGCATCACTTGTTATGACTAGCAGTGACAAATATGATACCAGACATTGACCATCTCATTAGCCAAAAGCAGGCCGGCCCATAGTTCCCTTTGAAATACTGGTAAGTTTGTTGATTTAACTTTATTTGTTCTTCATTTTAAATATCGTATTTGTTCCCATTTTATTTTTTGTGGAGTGTGCATAGGAATTTGTTCATAGTTTTTTTTTTAAAACTATAGTCCAGCCCGCCAACAGTCTGAGGGACACTGAACTGGCCCCCTGTTTAAAAAGTTTGTGGACCCCTGGTCTAGACTGTATATATGGTGCTAATGCTCTAATTATCTGGTACTACTCTAATACCATACTTCTGTAATTACTATAGCTTTGTAATACATCTTGATATATGAAAGGCCAAGTTCTCCCAATCTGTTTTTCTTTTCCACAACTGTTATAGCTATTTGTGTGCCTTTCCAAGTAAGAGTTTTAAGAGAGGTGGGAAGAGAAGCTGTGCTAGACAGGAAAATGTATTACAAAGCTACAACTATTGAGACAATCTAGATTACTGTAGTGAATTCATCAATTTATGCAACAAAATAATACAGAAACAGTTCTTAGTACTATAAGAAATACAAATCAAAAGAAGAAGTGGGAGCCAAAAAGGATTTTACTATAAAAATTGGTAATTTAGGGTAATGCATGTGGCTCAAAGGAGTAGAGCACTGGCCCCATATGCCAGAGGTGGCAGGTTCAAACCCAGCCCTGGCCAAAAACTGCAAAAAAAAAAAAAATGGTAATTTTCAAACTTGAGTTGGTATTGCAGGAAGATGAGGCCCAAGGGAGAGAAAGCATCCAAACACCATGTTCATAAGAGGAAGGGTTTTATTCACCAGCTGAAAGCTTAGGGCATAGAAGAATTCCAAATGGCCGCACTCCACAGCTGGCTTGATCTTTCCCTTTTTATCGACAGTCAAAAAGTTCTAAACCATAAGTACCCTTCTTATTGGCTGGTTTGAATCAAGTGGGAGATGCTATCCCAGTCCCCACAGAATTACAGGATTTGACAAAAGTGGAAATTTCCAAGTTCCAGGAAGTTAAGTTTATAAATTCCCAAGACCTTAGTCACCTTGGAGAGGACCCTGCAGGTGTATCCTTGTGGTCTCCTTGAGAAGACCTGTTCTCTTAGACCTCATCCTTCTGGGTTATCCTCTCTCATTCCCCCCTTTTGAGACTCCAATATATTTTAATTTGGGGTCTCAATATCAATGTGCTTCTGCATGTGCCAATATTAATTACTTTTCAGCACTTAGATTTTAGGGACTGTGACTCCTCTTGGGTTCTCTACTCAGGCCTTAATACTACCGTGGTGGTAGGCTAATATACATATGAGTTATTACTTTTATCTGTGTTCATCCCCCACTTTTCCTAAAGTTCAAAGTCCAATTAAGACAAGTCCCTCGAGGAGTTTCCTCAGGCTTCAGCCATGCATTGGCAAGGATTTGACAGAAGTGGAAATTTCCACATTCCAGGAAGCTCCCAGTATGTAGCTGGAGCAGGGCATGTTGACCATCTTAAAAGTTACCTTTGCTTCCCAAGGGGCAGTGAAGCTCTATTCAGCCAGCTGTGATGATTCCAGGTGAGGATTTCTTCCTCCTTCACTGCCGTTAGTGTGGTCAGGATGATGGTGCAAAGTCCTTTCTATCTTGGTTTGAGGGGGTCAGACCAGGTTCTGATCCTGGACCTAGACTTGATTCCCTTGATCCTCCAGAGAGAAAGAATGTACAGCTCCAAAAGACTAAACAGAACACAGTTAATTACTCATGTGCCGATCTTCCTTGTTACTCTTTCTAGTATTTTTGTCTATTCAATTCATTCTCTCCCAGTTCTTTTAGGAGTCCCTGCCAAATTGCAGAGGATTGATGAAGGCCTCTTTGAACAACACTAGTGGCAAGGCCTGTATCCAATTAAACTTTGCTTCCTGGAAGAGTTTACTGATTCCTGTTTTTATGGCCATGTTCATGCACTTTACTCTGTCCAAGCTTTAAGGCCTATAAGTTACATATAGTTTCCAGGTGATACTCAAAGCTTTAGTTTTTATTTGCACTATTTTTGTTATGAAGGAAAGTCTATTGTCAAATTTAAACCAGAGTAGCAACCTAAACCATGGGATGATTTCTCTGGGCAACATTTTTACTACATTAGGAGTTCTTTTTATCCTGGTGGGGAAGGTTTTTTGCAGACCATCACCAGCAAGTGCTTGTTCCCTTTACTCCTGGGCATTTCAGTAAAATCTACCTGGAAGTCCTTGAAGGGCATTGCTCCATATGACTGGATTCCTGGGGATACCATTGGTTCTTGGCGAGCATTGAACTGGCTGCAGGTGACACACTGTTGACTGACAGTTTTGGCCAGGGCTTCCAGGTGGGAGATGTAGAGGTACCGGCCCAGCAATTTCACCAAAGACTCCTGTCACCACAGTGGCTCCTAGAAGCTGGGGTACTGTTATTCATCCATCTGGCATCTTTATTCACCCTCTCTTCATTTCCTGGCTCCTCTCCATTGCCAACTATTCCTTCTCTTCCCAGGAGTACATAGGTGAGAGCTCCAGAACCCATGGGATGAGAAGAGCCACTCATGACACCTGGTATGGCTTGGATGCAGCCCTTTTTGCTTCAGTACTGACCCTAGTGTTCCTTTTAGCAATGGTTTAAGCATCTCTTTGATGTCCATTACAGTGCATTACTGCCACTTCCCGAGGTTTTCATAGTGCCTATAGCAACTGAAGTATCTCCTGCTGATACTTAATGTCCTTTCCCCCAGAATTTAATAGTTCCTTCCCCTTGTACAATGCCCCATGTACTTGGGGAGTCAGAAAAGCATACATGGAGTTTGTGTAGATGTTCACATTCTTCCCTTGACTTAGTTCTAAGGCTCGAGTTAAGGCAATTAACTCAGCCTTTTGAGCCAATGTTCCTTGGGGTAGGGGTTTAGCCTCTACAGTCTCTGTTAAGGTAACCCCTGCATACCCAGCCTGCAGCTCACCTTGTGCCATCATGTAATTGCCTCCATCTATATACAAGTCCTAGTCTGCATCTGCCCAAGGCTGATAACTCAACTCAGATCTGCTAGAGTACACATTATCTATAACTTCCATACGGTCATGCTCAGTCTCTCTTTCACTGACTGGAAGGAGCATGGCTGGGTTCAGGGTGTTACATATTTCTACTGTCATGCATGGATTGCCACTCATTAAGCTTTGGTACTTAATTAATCCTGCATTAGTGAACGAGAAATGTCCCTTAGTGTTCATTAAAGTGACCACAGAGTGGGGTACTTCCACTCTGAGATTCTGCCCTAAAGTCAGCTTATCAGCTTCTTGCACAAAGAGAGCAGTAATGGCTAAAGCCCATAAGCATGGTGGCCATCCTTTGCCACTCCATTCAACTGCTTATAGATGTAAGCTACAGGTCTTTCCCAGGACCCAACCAACTGGGTTAACACACTCACAGCCTTCTTTCCTCTCTCTGAGACATTCAGAGTGAAGGGCTTGGCCAAGTCTGGTAGCCCCAATGCAGGTGCAGTCACTTGGGAGAAGGTGCATTCTTGTTCTTCTCCTCATTATAAGGGCTCTCCTTCCTCTCCTTTAGTTGCCTCATACAAGGATTTGGCCAAAATGGCAAAGTTGGGCATCCAAGGGTGGCAAAAAACTACTGCACCTAAGAATTCCTGAATTTGCTTTTTGCTCATGGGGTTGCAGAGGCGATTAATGACCTGCCTCCATTCCCTGCCTAGATTCCTCTCCCCCTGCTGGATAGTAAATCCTAGATAACATACTTGCCACCGGCAAATCTGGGCCTTCCACTTAGAAAATTTATAGCCACATACCTCTAGATGTCATAAAAGACAATACATGCCTTGGTCACAGCCCTCTAGGGTAGGGTGCCCTAACAGGAGGTCATCAACATACTGGAGCAGTACACATCCTAATTGCTCAGCCAGAAATTTCTGGAGGTCACAAGCCAATACTTCTCTAAAAATCGTGGGTTGCTACTCCTGTAGCAACTTGGTCCATGTGTACTGGATCACAGTTCCCGTGTCTGGTCTCTCTCACTGGAAAGCAAACAGGTGTGCTACAGGCACCAAGCCCCAAATTTAGAGTTTTAATTTTGGAAGTTTTGTAAAATATCAATGGCTTAAAACATTTGTTCAAACATGGTTACAAACCAAAAGATTTTAAAGGAAATACATAGTCAAGTGGATCACATGTAAACTCTTTCACAAATTTCATTTTATGAGCTTCATTTAACCTGCAGAGACAATCGACAAACATTCCAAACTTTCTTTAACTTTTGCCCTGCCTTTCACTTTCATAAACAAACATCCTGTTTTAGGACAAAATTTATTACACAAGATTCTTTCCTTACTTGATGCCATTTTCCTTTCGGTGTAATTTCTCTTACTCTCAAAAACCCACTTTCCACAAAATAGGATCACAGTTCACTATGAAGTCAAAAATTCACTCAGCCAAACTGATAATTAGAAGGTTTAAAAGGCAAGAATCTTTCTTTGGCAAAGACTCAGTTTCCCCAACAATTTAAACAACCAAATTATTACATTTTACAAATGAGAGACATTTTATGAAATATATCATTGATACAGGATTTTCCCACTCAGAGCTAGACAGGGAACCCCCATTTTTAAGGCTCAGGTGAGCTCCCATTTTTCAGGCTCAGGCTCAGACATCAGACTCCCATCTCTAGGCAAAAACATGTTGCAGATCATGCCCTCTGAGCCCTGGCAAGGTCATGAACAAAGCAACCCGAAATGTTTTGGATGACTAAGGAGCACACACCCTAATCCTGTCCCCAGACAAAAACCACAGCAAAGACCTAATAACACTGCCCAAGGTGAGGGGCTGCATTCATTAATTTGTGAGAACACCCATTCAGTTTGTGAAGATATTTTCCCATTTACCAACTCCTGGCCAAAATATCTCTCAGGGCCAAAATATCTATCTTTAGACAAAAGACCCATGCAGGAGACATCCAACTTGGGCCTCCTCTTCCCTTCCAGAGGCTGTTCACTTTGGAGACCTACTGTGGATATGGGTATAGCCCTGCCTGGCTTGAGATTTATACTTTCTCCCCCAGATTTTCAAGAGCCATCCAGAGCTCACCAGACTGCCCAAACTGCAATAGTTTCCAAGGCACAACCCCTCTGCCAATAACTCTGACACTCTCCACTCCCTCTGCATGCCCCTCAGTCAAACAAAATCCCATTTTATCACTGATCTGTGGACCATAGGTCCCATTCTCAAATTCTTGAGACCAAGGACTCACTGAAGAAATTCCAGTAACAAAACTACAACACAGTCATCCTTTCTAATGTCTTTTCATTTTCCCCTAAGTCCCACTTGGCCACTTGGCCACCAAAGACTAGACCTGTGTCCGAGATAGAAAGAGGAAAACCTGGAATTTCTACTTTCTCTCAGAATACCCAGGGAGCAAAGTTGGTTCAGAGAAGAAGGCGGCACACAAACATTCAGTTCACCCTGTGAAGAAGGGAGGGGGGCCAAACCCCATCTCTTGTTACCCATCTCAGTCAGTCTCCAAGCACTCACACACACACAATTCCAACCCATTTCTTAAACTGGGCAGCCTCGATTTCCCACTCAAGATGCCACTTAGCCATAGGAGGCAAACCAAAACTCCCCTAGGCCCTGTGAAGGGAGGTCCAACTACACCCTCAGAATTCTCTCAGTCATACCACATCAACATACTCTCATACACTTCTCAATAGACCTTCCATCAACCTGACACCTCTCATACACCTCTCAACAGACCTGCCACTCTCATACACCTCTCAACAGACCTGCTGGCAATCTAACACCACAGGGATTGATCACACCCTGCTTCCACCCAAATGGTGGGAACCCCAGATTGATCGTACCTTGCCTTAGATGTCTCCCTGTTTAAGTACCTATTCCTGCATGCCAGTTCCTCCCAGTGTTTGACTCCTGAAAACCCTCCAAGGGGGTCCTTTCTCCACCCAGTCAAGGCATCCACATAGGGAGGCAAAACTGCCTCCCTGGCCACTCATTGGTTTCATATCACCTAGGCTGATTAGGGGAAGTCCCCACGTTGGTGTCCAGAGGATTGGCAGCAACTACCAGGTGTGTATTCTCTCTGGGGGTGATCTCACTTCCAGGTCAGGGAACCAAAACATGTTGTAGGAAGACAAGGCTCAAGGGAGAGAAAAAGCACCCAAACACCATGTTTATAAGAGGAAAGGCTTTATTCACTGGCCATAAGCTTACGGCATAGATTTCCAAATGGCCACACTCCCAGACTGGCTTGGTCTTTCCCTTTTTATCAACATTCAAAAGTTCCAACCCATAGGTACCCTTCTTATTGGCTAGTTTGAATCAAGTGGGAGATGCTATCCCAGTTCCCACAGAATTACAGGATTTCACAGAAGTGAAAATTTCCAAGTTCCAGGGAGTTAAGTTTACAAATTCCCAAGAGCTGAATTCCCTGGAAAGGACCCTGTAGGTGTATCCTTGTGGTCTCCTTGACAAGACTTTCTCTCCTAAACATCACCCTTGTTGGGTATCCTCTCTCATTGGTACATTAAAATTACTTGGCAGGCCAATTACCAGACCTCACCTCCAGAATATCTGATTTAGTAGCCCTGGAATGAGATCCAAGAATTCATATTCTTAACAAGTTCCTGATGCTGCTGATCCCAAGAGCACAATGAAAAGCACTGGTATAAACACAGCAGGAGAAACTACTATATGGGAGAAATAGCATTTTAAAATTATTTACACAAAGGCACAGGAGGGAGAACTAGCATAGTATGTGCATAAGCAAAGTGAGAAAAAAAGGTGAAGGGAGAGGAGAAAGTAAGCTATTTAGTATTTCTAGATAATAAAATGCAACACACACTGTGGAGAGAAATGAGCCTAGAGAAAGGGATCAAGCAAGATCATGGAGAGATTTGTGGGTCTAAAAGGACTGGATTTTGTCCTGTAGTTGAAAGGAAGACATTGAAGGATTTTAAACAGAGAAAGGGCATTGTCAAGTTAGCACTGCTATTTCCATAGACCATTCCAGTAGTTGAATGGAAATAGTTTTGAGAGGGAAGAAACCATAAATGAAAAGACAGAAATGTCCATTAGGACATTAATAATGATGAAGTCCTGAACTATAACAGTGATATTTAGAATACAGAAGAGAAAGTGGTTTAAAAAATTATATGTATGTATGTGTTTGTATGTGTGCATATGTAAGGCAACATTTGCATGACTGCCAAAATACTGGATATAGAAATGAGGGAAAGGGAGAAGTTAAGAATGATTGTCTGGTTTCTGACTGGCTAGGTGAAGTTGCAACCAATTGAAGTAGAAAATTAGGAAGATTTGGTTTCTGAGAGATGATAAATTACATTTTAGTGTTTTGATTTTGTGGGACATTTCAGCTAGAATTGTCCAACAAGAAGGTAAGCTCCTAAGCCCTGGATTCACATTTGAGTAAAGTTAACCCAGAGAGAATATGCATGATGAGAAGTGCCAAAGTGAAGAAGAACTTGAAGATAATGTATGGAACACAACTGAGAAGTGAAAATAAGTCCTAGAGGACTCTGAAAGTGATTAGGTACAGGAAAATGCAGACAGAGATGGTCTTACATAGGCAGTATATCACATTTAGCTTGTAAAAAGCAGGTGAGAATGGGTATAGTTGTGATTATCTTTTGGGGTAAGACAGTGGGAAGTAGAATGAGATTGTCCCTTATGGCTTCAATTTTTCTCATGAAATAAGAGCCAATGTTATCTACTGATTTGAGGAAGGTGAAAGGTCAGTTTGAGACATTGGGTTGGTCAATGAAGAAATAAGAGGACAAAAAAAGTTGATGGTTTATATTGAGGTCTTATTTGAGAGAGAAACCATGATCTTGTAGAGGTTGAGAAGAATTAGTAAGTACTCAGAGGCTTCTGTGAGGCTCTCAGGTAATCATCTAGTAGAGGACAAAGGTTCAGTCCTCTTCCCAATTGCAAAATACTGTCATTTACTTTCTCAACTACTGTAAATTATGTATCCTTGAATAAACAAGAACATTAGTAAATATTTGGTGTTTTGTTGTATAACTGCTGATCAAGAATGGGTAGTCCTAATATATAATTGGGGACCCCCAATCTCATTTCATATCTCCCATAATCTCTAGGGTAATTAAGTAGTGAAATTCTATTCTACAGAGATAACACAAAGATTTATCAAATTCATTTTTTTCACCACTTATCTAAGCATAACAAAGGGAAGCTGGCAGTACAGTACTATAAAAGTTATTTCCATATGATACCAAAGGCACAGGCAAAAAAAAAAAAAATAGACAAGTTAAACTTCATCAAAATTAAAATCCTTTGTGCCTCAAGGGACACTATCAACAAAGTAAAACACTAATCCATAGAGGGGGAAATATATTTACCAATCACACATCATATAGAGATTAACAACACACATAATATATGAAGAACTCCTAGAATTCAACAAAATAATGATAAATTCAAAAGTGGGCAAACGACATGAACAGATATTTCTCCAAAGAAGTGCAAATAGTTAATGAGCACATGAAAAAATGCTCAACATCACTCATCATTAAGAAAATACAAATCAAAATCACAAAGAGATACCATTTCATACCCATTAAAATGGCTATTATATAAATGTCAGAAAATCACAAGTGTTGACATAGGTATGGAGAAATTGAAAGGCTCATGTATTGTTGATAGCAGCATAAAATAGCAGCCACTGTGGAAACATAACAATTCTTCAAAAAATTAAACATACAATTACCATTTGATCCAGAAATTCTACTTGTGTATATTTACCCAAAATAATTTAAACCAGGGATTCGAACAGATATTTGTATGCCAATGTTCATAGCAGCATTATTCATGGTGACCAAAAAGTGGAAATCACATATCTGTTCATCAATGGAAGAATGAACAAACTGTGATGTGTGTGTGTATGTATGTACGTATGTATATGTGTGTACACACACAATGGACTATTCGCCTTTAAACAGAATGAAATTCTGGCACAAAATGGAGACCCTTGAGGACATAATATAAGTGAAATATGCCAAAGACCAAAGGAAAAATATTAACATGATTCCACTTAAATGAGGTATTTAGAATAGTCAAATGCATAGAGATAGGAAGTGGAACTGTGGTTCAGGGATTGAGAAGTGGGGAGAAAAGGGAGTTACTATTTAATGTATAGAGTTTCAATATAAAATGATGAAATGTTCTGAAGATACTAGTGATGCTTGCACAACAATGTGTCTATAATTAATGCCATTGAACTTTATACTTAATAGTTAAAATGGTAAATTCTATTATGATAATTTTACCACAATGAGAAAATTTTTAAATTACTCTCTAAACTTTTGCAATACTATGTAAGCCTCAAATATTCAATGCTGTATTCAATGCCATTGTTGCTATCATAGTCTACAATGTGCTTTTATATGGGATATTCTTTATGAACATTCTCAGCTATAAAATGACTGGGAACAGTTTACGGGGGAAAATATAAAAGTTATCAGATCATAGGGCTCTTTGAACAAGTACTAAAATTTCCCATAAAAGTTTTTTTTTAATGGTGGTTTTTTTTTAATTAAATCATAGCTGTGTACATTAATGCAATCATGGGGTACAATGCACTGGTTTCATATACATTCTGAAATGTAAGTTTCACCTGTGCCCTTCTAAGATGCACCATAGGTGTGGTCCCACCAATTACTCTCCCTCCACCCCAACCTCTCCCCTTTGCTCCCCTCCCTTGCCCCTTTCCCCATATTCTTGTGCTATAATTGGGTTTAAGCCTTCTTATGAAAGCTATAAATTAGTTTCATAGTAAGGCTGAGTACATTGGATACTTTTTCTTCCATTCTTGAGATACTTTGCTAAGAAGGATATTTTCCAGCTTCATCCGTGTAAACATGAAATAGGTAAAGTCTCCATCTTTCTTTAAGACTGTATAATATCCCATGGTGTACATATACCACAATTTATTAATTCATTCGTGGGTTGATGGGGACTTAGGCTTTTTCCATGACTTAGCAATTATGAATTGGGCTGCAATAAACATTCTGGTACAAATATCTTTGTTATAATGTGATTTTTGGTCTTCTGGATATATACCTAGTAGAGGTATTATAGGATCAAATGGCAGGTCTATTTTTAGATCTTTAAGTATTCTCCAAACATCCTTCCAAAAGGAACGTATTAGCTTGCATTCCCACCTGCAATGTAGAAGTATTCCCTTTTTTCCACATCCAGTAAAAGTTTTTAAGAAAATATTTAATTTCATAGATAATTACAGGAAATTTTATTTAAAAACAGGATAAAATTTTTGTCTATTAATTAAGGAGTTTTCTGAAATAATGAAACACATTGATGGCTACAATGTGATGAAGTATAAACTTTCACAGAAGGTAACTGAGGTATGAACTGATTCAGCCATTTTTGGCAAGCTATTTGCCAATATAAGCTAAAAATATCAAGATACTCTGACCTAGTATATTTCATTCTAGGAACCTTTTATAAAGAAATAGTCAGATAATTGTACAAATATTTATGTGAAAAGAAATTTGTTCATAGCAAATTATTCAGTAATCTGAATTCTAAAAGTGAGAGAATGGGTTAATAAATTATGATGCAACAAAATCATGTTTCAGCGAATTTTTTTTTTCTATTCACAAAGAAAAAGCTCCAAAAATTATGGAACACTTCACGAATTTGTGTGTCATCCTTGCACAGGGTCCATGCTGTTTCAAGGATTTTTAATGACATTAAGATAGGCTTAAAATAATAAAGCAGGAAAAGAGCTTAAGTCTCTTTTTAATTTTTTATTTAACTTTAACTTTTAAAATATTAATACATTTTACATAGTTTTTCTTTATATAAAAGACCATAAGAAATGCACCAACGTTTTAATAGCTGTTATCTATAGCAGATGGAATTATGGATAATTATTTTCTTCTGTATACTTACATGTATTTTATAAATGTTCTGAAAGAAATGTATTTTAATATTAAGAAAACAAATACTATTTAAAAAAATAAGCTAAAGAGAATGATTGATTACTCTTTGTATTACTCTGCAGAATGGATAACTTGGACAAAAAGTCTGGGTGATAGGGATGGGAGAGAGACAACTATCCTCTGTCTAAAGTACACCTGCTCTATGTTTGATAAATTTCTTACTTATAAGCATGCAGCTTTTTTCATGCTCTACATTGTAAGGACCCATCTATTGTTTAGTTTGCAATGTGCACCATATTTGGAGGTAGTCCCTGAATGTTTCAAAGTTTTCATTTTGGAACAATCAGATATATGAAAAAAATAAAGAAAAATATGCAGATCCATGCTTCAAATAAATAAAAAAAAAATCAATTCAGACAATTTGAAGAACATTCTCTGCTCCTCTTTTACTTAAAAAAGTAATTCTTACTTTACTCCATTAATTCTTATGTATAACTAAGATGTTCTCCTATGACAGTTCCCTTACTAAACAATGTTAAAGGTTAAATGTCATCAATTAGCCAGCTAAATTTCAGGGCTATTGTTAATTGTGTAAAAACACTCTTTTCTTTTAAGGTGATGATTTGAGTGACACTCCAACTGAGGAAGTGAATCCTCAAGAAGATTCTACCAAATTCAAAGATGTAGAAGAGAGGTCAGTTACATTCATTTAACAAATATTTTAGTACCCACTAGGTGCCAAACACTCAAATACACAAAGGACGACTTCTTAATAAACCAATACTTCTATGATTTCATAAAATCAAAAATCTCTTAAATTTATATTATTCCTACTTAGAGTCCTATTTATAGCTAATACAAGATCACACCCAATTTTTATGCCAAATTTTGAAATAATCCAGGGGCGGGGAACCTGAGGCCTTCTGATTTCAAGTTTGTTCTTTAAGCACCAAAGGAGGCAAGAAAAATTTTGTCCTTCTTTCTTGCACCTCTTTTAATAAAGTATGTGTTCTGTAAAATTTTGATTCAGCCAAAAAGCTGCACATATTGACCTAGAAGGCCACAAGTGGCCTTAAGGCTGCAGGTTACCCTGTACATATTTGAGAAGGTATAAAATTGACATGAATTTATTTTATGAATCTGCTATTTATGAGCCATGAATTTTTGAACCAGTTACTAAATATTTTTTAAACTTTCTTTTTTTTTACTTGTAAAACTGAATTAGTAATATGATCTGTTATCTGGAATAGAGCCTGGTGCATAGTAAATTCTGAGTAAATTACAGCTATAGAAATGATTAGTTCTACATTTCTTCTACCGTTTTGTAAGATAAGAGTCACTGTTGGATCCTTCCTACTTCTTCTTATAAGTCCCTGAGACATTTATGTCATAGTTGCTTTTAAACGATAGCAACCAAAATATGGTTCCCACTCTACCTGTCAGCTCTAACTCACATCCCTTCACCTAGCACCATCTTGATTATGGCATCCTAACACACCATCATCTCTCGCCTATATTGTTGCAATAACCTTCTAATGGGTTTCTCCAATTCTTCTACTTCATTCTCAACATAACAAGAAGAGACTATTTTGAATTTTTATTAATACTTAATAGTCATAGAAAAATATTTATAAAATATGCATAAGTTAGAAATAGCAATGCCACAAATGCCCACATACACATAGTTATAGAAAAAGCATGTTATGTTAGTTTTCAAGTCACCTACATACTTTATATATCTTATGCCATCCCATCTTCTAAGATAACTATGATTTTGGATTTTGTGTTTATTAGTACATTCACAAGTACTTTATTTTTCAGTTTTGTGCTTGTTAGAACTTTAAATAAACAATCATTCTATATGAGCTTCTGTGACTTGCATTTTTTATTCACCATTATGTCTCTCCCATTAGTATATTGTACATGTAACTGTTCTTCATTCACTTTCACTGCAAATAAATCCATTGTCATTATATACATATATCACAGTATCACAGTTTATTTATCCACTGATAAACATTTACTTGTTTTCAATTTTTGTTATTAAAATATCATGCTGTAATCAATATGCTTGCACATGTCTTCTGGTACTTATATGCAATAGTTTTATCTTTTTTAAATATAAAACGTTTCTTTTATAACCATTTAATGACTTCTCTCCTACACTCAGAGTGGAAAGAAAAATATCTTGGTACAGCTTTAAAAGCTCTGCCTACCTTTCCAGAATAATCTCCTAATCTTTTTCTCTAACTGTGCTCGAATAACACTTCTTTGTTTTTCCTCAGTTCCTCCAATATGCCATAATAGTTTGACCTCATGATCTTGACACATGTATTCCTTCTTCCCCAAATGTTCTTTCTCCTATCTTTTACCAAATCTCACCTTCAGGTCTTAGTTTAGAATAGTTGCTTCTTCAAAAGGCCTTCTCTGATTTTCACAATCTAAATTAGTTACCCCTACTATTATTCTTCATGATATATTTGATTCTTCATTCTTTGCACTTATCATGGTTTACTATTAATTTTCCTATTCTGTGAAAAAGGGATCAGATGATGTTTTGTACAGAGTAACTGATATTTAGTAGTCACTCAGTAAATATTTGCTGAATGAGCTATTACACATGGCTTTAAAATTTCAGACAGAAACTGTGCAAATGAATTGTACATGAATGGTTGCTAAAAAATTCCAGTTAAATTCCTGGTAAGTGACATATTTCTTATAATTTGTGAATAATTTTATGATAATTCTAAATCTTAAACTATGCCAAATGTCTTGAAATCTGGCCCAAACCTCTTGTTCAGCCCCATTGCCATTAACCCTGTCACTGTAGAATTTCAGAATTCCATTGACAATGGATAACCTGGGTTGACCCAGACTAGAGAAGACTCCCCCCAGATTTATACTGCCTGGCTTTACAGACAGATTGAACTAAATCAAGTTGAACTAAATCAACCCCTAGGAATTTGGCTGAGAGGAATACAGGGTGAATGACTATGCACTTGTCTTTTCACAGAAAATGAAGTATTATCAGATCTTTCCCAGAAGACAAGTAAATGCTTGACTAATAATTTGACCTAAAATAAAAGGGAAACATATATTAGATAAAAACATATTAAACATATATTTAGTAAAGGCAAATTATAAAAGTAAACATACTTTGGCAATTAAGATTGCAAGCTCATCCTAGAAAAAATTCTACATACCTCATTGCTGAGTATCTTGTTCAACTTCAATGTACATCCCTTGGGAAGTTATGCACCAACACCAATGCCTAGTCCACACTTCAAAGCAGTTTTGGAAATCTTTTTCTCAAATGACCATCAGAACTGTTGTTGTACTAAGGTCTGACAATTAAGTTTGTGAACTTTCCACTATGTGCTTATGTTGGCAGCACTGTACAAACAGCTCGGTAATGTTTCATAATCTTGGTGTATCAGTGTCTCACAGCTGTGTTCGTGTCAAAATGTGATAGTGTCTTGCTGAGTGGAGTTCATTATTATTGTTGTGTTTTTGTGTTTGTCAATGACAGCTCTGATGACCATTCTAGAAAGAGCTCCAAAATTGCTTTGAAGGATGGACTAAGCACTGGTCTTGGTACATAGCTTACCAAGGGGAGTACTTCAAAGGTGACTGTAGTGATATTCAACAATGAGTTATATCACACTTTTTCTAGGATGAGTTGATGAACTTAATTGTCAGATCTTGTATGTACACACATTAAATAAAAACATATATTAAAGGTATATTTTCAATGAAGTTTGACTACAAATCTCTTACACATATAGTTCTTCAAAAACAAACATAGTGGTATACAGTTATGATTTAATAAAAAACAAAGAAACATACTAACAATGTGTAATTTACATTGTTACATGTTATCAAAAGGAAAATTATACATGAACTTGGAAACTTTTATGTCAACATTTAACTGTATTCCAGGTGGTAATAATGAAACTTTGATAAACTATTTAAATAAATTTCTAAACTGCTTTCTAAAAGTTTTAACCTTCATTCTCCCCATATGTACTTATTGCAGGGAGGAAATTACGTGGTATCTGGAGAAAAATCCTGATAAATTAACAGTAATGATTAAAAAGCTTTTTGTGTTTGCATTTACTTGGGCATTCGGAGGAACTTTAAACCGTGAAGATGGACATAAAGATGATATAATATTTTGTCCCAGTTTGGAAGCTGATTCTCTTGCAAAAGTAACATTTGATTTTAACAGACTTATTCATGAATTATTTGAAAACAACTTGCAAGTCGGTAAGTTCTGGGTCAAAAGTCATGGTGTTTATTTTAGAAAAGTAATTAAAAATTATGCTTAGGCTTGTACTGATTAAGTCCATCTTTCAAAAGGTGAAGATTAAAGGTAAAGGAGAGCTAAGAAATATACTCAACACCCTCATTCCAAGGAAAGGAACTGAAGAAAATTAGATTCCTGTTTTATCTCAAATAGTATAAGAAGCTATAATGTTAATAAAACAAAAGATAAAGCCTTAAAACTATAAGCTCAGCTAAGCTGAGTCCATCAACTATGTAGTTGGATCTGTATTACTCATTTCACCATGTAAAAGGAAGTTCTGTAGGAAAGCAATATTAAAGTATTATATTTATTTTTTAATTTTAATTATTATATAAAGCCTTAGATTTCTTCAGTACTTGTGCTTTTTTAATACGTTCTAACAAATGGAATCTAACTTAATACTTTGAAGTAATAAACCTTGTAAATTAGTTTTAATTGATTAAAAGAACTTTGAACATATAAAGTGATCATTGATGTAGGTACCAAAAAGAGACAAAAATATTAATCATGAATGCATTTAGAAGACCTTGTTAAATAAAGATGAGAACTAAAAACATTATATCAAAAATACAAATCCTACTGATTTGTCTGATGTAACTCTTAAAGTGCCCTTTTGAGGCTAAAGTCATGTGTTGATTAATAATGGATATACATTCTGAGAAATGTGCTGTTAGGCTATTTCATCATTGTGTGAACATAATAGAGTATATTTACACAAAGCTGGACAGTGTAGCCTATTATATTACTAGACTTTATGGTACTGTTCCTAGTCTACAAACCTGTATAGCATGTTACTACACTGACTACAGTAGGCAATAGTGAGAAAACAGTAAATATTTAATATTTGTGTTTATTAATATATCTAAATGTAAAAAACATAAAGTAAAAATACCATATAAAAGATTACACCAGTATAGGGCACTTATCATGAATGAAGCTTGCAGGGCTAGAAGTTGCTCTGGGTGAATCAGTGAATGAGTGATGAGTGAAAATAATAACCTAGGATATTACTGTACATGACTATAGACTTTTCAAACACTGTACACTAAGCCTACACTAAATTTATTTAATTTTTTCATTTAAATTAACACTAGATTACTGTACCATTTTTTACTTTTATAAACATAATTTTTTTAACTTTTTGACTCCTTTATAATAACATTAGCTTAAAATGCAAACACATTGTACAGCAATACAAAAATAATTTTTAATCTATCCTTACTCTATTTTCAAATTTTTTCTTTTACTTTTTGAACTTTTTTTGTAAAAACTAAGAATAAACACCCATAATAGCCTTGGTCTACACAGAACCATCAATATTAGTGTCTTCAGCCTCCACCAGAAGGTCTTCAGGGGCAGTGATATACATGCAGTTGTCATCTCTACAACAAGAATGCCTTTTTCTGGAATACCTCCTGAAAGGCCTGCCTGAGGCTGAGGACCTCTCAGAGAGAGAGAGAGAGTATACTCTAAAATAGTAAAAATTATGGCCTACTAAATAAATAAACCTATAACAGTCATTATCATTATCAAGTATTATACACTGTACATAATTGTATCTGCTATACTTTTTTTTAAATTTTATTGTCTTTATTATTAAATCACAGCTGTGTACAATAGTGCAATCAAAGGGTACAATGTGCTGGTTTCATATACAATCTGAACTATTTTCATCCAACTGAAATACATACCTTCCTGGCATTTTCTCAGTTATTATATGAAGACATTTGTATTCTGCATTTAGTAAGGTTCACCTGTACCCTTCTAAGGTGCACTGTAGGTGTGACCCCAGCAATTACCCTTGAGCTCTTCCTGTGCTCTAATCTTGTAG
>CAUYRH010013245.1:0-19720 GCA_963574655.1 Perodicticus potto | reverse complement strand
CCTGCTCCATTCTGTTACTGAGTGATCGTTCTATATTTCTCAGATCTTTGAGTGCTTGCAAGTTCTTGCCTCATTGTGTCAACATCTTTGGTGATTTTGTCTTTGAATTCATTGAATTCTTAAGACATCTTTTGAATTACTCCTTGAAATTTTAATTCCATCTTTACCTCCATTCTGTTGATCTTATTTGCTATCCAAATTCTGAACTTGATTTCTGACATCTCAGCCATTTGTTTATGAATGGGATCTTGTGCTGTGTCTGCCATATCGTTCCTTGGGGGAGTTGATCTACACTGATTATTCATGTTCCCAGAGTTTTTCCATTGATTCCACCTCCTGATTGTTTTTCACCATTGGCTAAATGGGCAGATAAGGTGAAATTGGATGTGGAGTTCCTGGAGTTGTGGTTAACCAGCCCTTTGTCAAGGATCTGGGACTGATGACTGCAGCTTTTTCCCCTATAGCTTTGCAAAGAACCTGTACAGTATTACAGTTTGAGGCTGAGGAAATCTGCTTGTGGTGGTGGGATTAGGTGGGTCTGTCTTGTATTCAGCTGGTTCTTGTCCAATCCTAGTGGATCAGTGACTCTAGTGAAGTCTTAGCTCTGGATAAATACAAACAACTAAGACACCCCCCCCCCCATGGACAACAACTGGAAGAGGAAAATTAACCCTTCCCGTTACCACACAACCAAGTTACCACCCGAGAGGGTCCTTGGGTGATTGGCCCAGGTTAGGAGTTCCAAACCAATTGACCCAACAGTATGAACTCTCAAGTGGGAGAGTTCAAAAAATCTCCAGCAACTAGATGGTGGAGGTCTACTGGCTGCTCAAATTTGGCTCACTCTGGTGCTCTGTGGAGTCAGAAAGGCCCGCCCAGTAGCAGAGCTGGACCGGGGGGCTGTGTCTCTTTCTCTACTTTGCTCCTCTTTCATGCGCAGTCACTGGTGACCCCATAGGGCTGAGGTCCTGCTCCCTCCAATAAGCTGTATGCCTATCAGAGTCAGAGGAAGGTCACGCCCACCACTCCCCTCTGCCACCAGCTGGCTGGGGGAGCTGATGCCTACCTGCCTTGGGTACTCAATAGTCACTGGCGAGTGTTCCACTTGGACTCAGTCTAATCCTGAGGGTAACAAGTCAGCAAATGCTTTTCTCCCTCAGCTGCTGCACCTTTGCCCCTGCTGCTCTGGAGCACCAGTATCCCTATAGAGTGAGTTCTGGTTTCCTCTTGCAGTCCTCAGAGTTGGGGAGATATCTTTCTAAGATTAGACCCCAGCAGATCACTGTATTGATGCTGGATCTCTGTGGGAAGTGACCCTGTGCAGCTGCCAGGTGACTGCCACAGCCAAGGAGTTCTGGCTGTAGGAGCAGCTCCAAGAGCACAGGGCACACAGATCAAGTAGCAGGATGGGGGATGCTTCACACGGCTCTGGCAATGTCTGGTGCCCAGTGAGTTCGGCAAGGAGTGCTTGGCTCACAACTCTGGCTGGGCAAGGAGCAGTGGGAAGGCTTCTGCAAGGCAGAGCGCAGTGGGCATGGCCTGGGACCCGCAGCTCTAGCAGGTCGAGAGGCGAGGCTTTGGCTGGACAGAGGCGGAGTGCTTGGTTCAGCAGGGCAGCAGGGGTTGGGGGGCCCCACTGCTCATGAGCCTCCTCTCGGAGTTTCTGCATGGGCTAGGCTTCTGGTTCATCAGGCAGTGGGGAAGGGTGGACTCAAAGTTCAAAATAGCAGGGAAAATGTTAGTTCAATGTTTCTGCCTGGCAAGAGAGTGCTCAGGGTCACAACAGGGTCCCTCTGGGGAAGTATACCCCACTTCTTACAGCTCTCACCCATGGGGTGAGACAAGAGGTCCTCAGTTCACCATTCACCTATAGGAAATCTACAGGAGCAAATGAAGAGAAAAGCACACACACACACACACAACTTTCTTGGGGGAGGGGATGGACACTTTTCCTTTGGGATGAATTTTATATCTGAAGTTTCCTTTCTTGGAGTCTCAGCTTGCCGCTGCAGAGGTGATCTGCAGTTATCACTCTTCTCTCTCAGCTTGGCTCCCAGTTCTTCGGCTTAATTGGGTACTTTCTGGACATTATCCTTCCCTCTGGACGGCAGCTTCTGTTGGAGGCTGGCTCTAGTCAGCCATCTTGCCCCTCTCCCCCATGATTGATGCATTTTGATTGCCCTGGAATAAGTATTTGCCTGAAGAGATAATGAATATTACCTTTTAAGTATCACTGAAACGTAAATAGCAGAGAATAAAATCAGTGCCTGTCTTCGGTCATTCTTTCTTTATTATGCTTGTTGGTTTGCAATATTCTGCTATTGTTAAAAATATATATATTATGTTAATACACATTTATAGCAGTATATATGTGTGTGTGTGTGTGTGTGTATATATATATGTATGTATTATATAAATATAAATCTGCCTACAGATTTCCTCTCCTGCCTACCTGTCTGCTCTTGGAAATGGGAGCCTAGATTCAGGAGTAATTTGGAAGGTTGAGCTAAAAAGATATGACAGGATGTCATTAACATTTGTCTCATACCCTTAACACAATTCTTTCTTCATCTCTTTTAAGCATACTTATCATTAGCATTTGCCATTAATATAAGGGGTCTCTAAATTTTAGAAAATAAAGAATATTCATGTCAAGGAATGTTCGATTCCTTTTTCTGTTGCGAAGTGAGCCTGACAAACGTTTGTGTGCCTTCCCAGTGCCTGCTGTCATCCAGGCCTTCTCTTCAGCAGTAACAGAAGTATTCATTGTGTGCCAGGTACAACTGTGGGTTGACTTCCCAGGAATTATAAGAGAATTTGTAAAAAAAAAAAAAAAAAAAAAAAAATTAAGCTATAGCATTCAAAGTATCCTTAATCTACATGTTTGTAGACTCACTGCTATAAAGTTTAAAAAATTCCTCATATTCAAAACTATATGATTCATGTTTAATTTATATGTAAAAATGGTTGATTTGATTTTAAAATATTAATTAAAGGATAACATTAAAACCATCTTTTTGCTAAACCATAGTTTAATTTAGTTGGTCTAAAATACCCAACACATAAAGGGTTATGACTATGTAATTTGTTGTGACTTTTTTGATCACTGAGGATATATTACAAAGTTATCATCTACTTTATTTAATCAGATGCACATGTACAGAATATTTCTAAAAGGTAAGTTATAAATTCATTCTGAGAATTTAATTTACTTTCTTAGTGTTTATCTAGGACACAAGAACAACATTTTTCTTCCAGTACATAATAAAGAGAATCAAAAGAGAGATAGTCAATTTTTTTAACTCCTTAGCGGAAGTCTAAATAACAACTTCTTAAAACATGTGGATTAGATTTTGATTCTGCATAAAGGAACATTCCAGTAATGTCCTATTTGGGGTATTCTAATTATAGTTGCAATGTTTGAACTTCATGAACTTCTCAGGAAGCATTTAACAAACATGCTTTGTAACAATGTTTCATTGTCTGTATAGCTTGAGAGTTGCCAGCAAAAGCTTTGAGAGATTATAAAAATTAAAAATCAATTTTTGTGCCAGTACCATGCTGTATTGACCACTATGGCCTTATAATACAGCCTAAAATCTGGCATGGTGATACCCCTGGCTTTTTTTTTATTACTAAGAACTGCCTTAGCTACATGGGTTTTTTTCTGGTTCCGTACGAAGTGCAGAATCATTTTTTCCAGGTCTTGAAAGCAGGATGTTGGTACTTTAATTGGGATGGCATTGAATTGGTAAATTGCTCTGGGAAGTATAGACATTTTAACGATGTTGATTCTTCCCAGTCATTAGCATGTTATGTTCTTCCATTTGTTAAAGTCCTCTGCTATTTCCTTTCTTAGGGTTTCATAATGTTCTTTATAGAGGTCTTTCACCTCTTTTGTTAGGTATATTCCTAAGTATTACATTTTGTTTGGGGCTATGGTGAAGGGAGTTGTGTACTTAATTAACTTCTCAACTTGACTGTTGTTGGCATATACAAAGGCAACTGACATGTGGACATTGATTTTATATTCTGAGACATTACTGTTTTTTTTTTTGTTGTTGTTGTTGTTTTTGCAGTTTTTGGCCAGGGCCGGGTTTGAACCTGCCACCTCCCGTATATGGGGCCGGCGCCCTACTCCTTGAGCCACAGGCGCTGCCCCATTACTGTATTTTTTGATGACTTCCAAGAGTCTTACAGTTGAGCCTTTGGGGTTCTCTAAGTATAAGATCATATCATCAGCAAAAAGGGAGAGTTTGACCTCCTCTGCACCCATCTGGATGCCCTTTATTTTCTTGTCTTGTCTAATTGTATTGGCTAGAACTTACAGCACTATGTTGAAAAGCAATGGTGACAGAGGACAACCTTGTCTGGTTCCAGTTCTAAGAGGAAAAGCTTTAAGTTTTACTCCATTCAGTAAAATATTAGCTGTGGGTTTGTCATAGAAAGCCTCAATCAGTTTAAGAAACGTGCCAACTATGCCTCTACTCCTCAGTGTTCTAATTAGAAAAGGATGCTGGATTTTATCAAATGCTTTTTCTGCATCTATTGAGAGGATCATGTAGTCCTTGGTTTTGCTTCTGTTGACACGGTGAATAACGTTTATGGACTTTTGAATATGAAACCAACCCTGCATTCCTGGGATGAAATCTACTTAATCATGATGTATGATTTTTTTTTTTTTATTGTTGGGGATTCATTAAGGGTACAAGAAACCATGTTACACTGATTGCATTTGTTGGGTAAAGTCCCTCTTATAATTGTGTTTTGACCCCAAAAGGTGTGGCACACGATGTATGACTTTTTGATGATAAGCTGTAATCTATTGGCCACGATTTTGTTGAGAATTTTTGCATCTATGTTCATTAGTGAAATTGGTCTGAAATTCTCCTTTTTAGTTGGGTCTTTACCTGGTTTTGGTATCAGGGTGATATTTGCTTCATAGAACATATTGGGGAAGATTCCTTCCTCCTCAAATTTTTGGAATAATTTCTATAGTATAGGAATAAGCTCTTCTTTGAAAGTTTGATAAAATTCTGATGTGAAGCCATCTGGACCAGGACTTTTTTTTTTGTCAGGAGATTTTTTTATTGTTTCTTTGATCTCAGTGTTTGAAATTGGTCTGTTGAGGAGTTCTATTTCATCTGAGCTAAGACTAGGGAGAGAGTGTGATTCCCAATATTGATCCATTTCCTTCACATTGTCAAATTTCTGGGCATAAATTTTCTGGTAGTATTCAGAGATAATCTCTTGTATTTCTGTGGCATCAGGATTTTGAAAGCAGACTGGGCAATATAGCAAAATACCATCTCATAAAAGAAAATCAATAAATAAATTTATCTTTTATAACTTAAAAAAGTATCAAGTTTCTAATCTAAATTTATTCTCAATAGGATCACCCTATATCTCTCCCTACCTCCACATACATCTTTTCCTTATTTTTTCACAAAATCTAGATTAACTATAGCCTATTTTATATCTTGCCTTTTTTGCTTTAAATTAGATCATAAACATTTTTTGTATGGTAAATTTCTAAAAGCGAAATTACTGCGTCAAGAACAAAGCACACTATGGAGGATTTTTGGTTCTGAATGCTAAATTATTTTTCCAAAAGACTGTGCCAGATTACAGCCCCACCAGCAGTATATGAAGGCCCTTCTCCCATCTTCAGAGTATTCTTACACTATAAAGTGAGGTCCCTTGTAGGAGACCATGCAACAAGCTTGTGGAAGTGGCCACCAGCTCTTGCGGGAGGCACTGGGAGTGGGACAATCTCCTAGCTGGCGTGGAGATGTTTGACTGCCAGGAGACAAGCCCTCAAGCAGCTGCATGTGATAATGAGATAAGATTGGTCACACATTAGCAAGCAGGTGTTATACATTGGACATTCGTGGTGCAGCAGGGTGGTAGTGGAGCCCAGGAAGAAAGAGCACATAGTGATCATTAAGCAGGTAGTTCTTATGTGTGGGCCCCCACACCTGTTGTATAATGCTTCAATAAAAGGGCATGGCAGAGGTCGCTCAGGGCTCTCCTCTCTTGCAGGCTTGTACCTTCAATCTGTGGTCCCAGCTGCTTTTATTCGCACAGTCACGAGGTGCCCACAGTTGGCACTGACAGTCTCCTCTGTAGAGTGGTAAGATGGAGCACTGGAAAGCAAAAAAGTGAACTCCAAACCCTCAATGAAGCCTGTGAGTACTCATGCCCTATCGCTATCACTCCCCCCCTCAGGCCTCATCTTCCTGCTATCTTGTGCTCATTCTACCAGAGAACAGGAGTCAATAATCCCCAGGCATACTATATACATCCATATTTCCATGACTTTAAATAGGCTAGCTTTTTATTTAGAATTTCTCATCATCTCTCTTTTGCTCCATCAAATCCAAACTCACTTTTCCAAGCCCAGATCAAAAATTGCTGCTGTTCTTGCTACTTACCAGGAACAAATGTTCAATAAATGTTTGCAATTGCCGCTAATAGTTTGACTTCTTAATAGAGTAGTATGTCTAGGCCCAGGGCCAACATTTTACATGACATTCATCATTATTTTAATCCTTATAACCCAACAGGATAGGTGTCATTGTTCCCACTTTTTACACAAGGGACTGGCTTGTATATAAATACACTTGTCCAAGATCACAGAGATTCAAACCCAGTAAACCTGACTTGAAAGCCTGGGGGCCTGTCCTCTGTAGAACTTTTTCCCCTCTTCTCTCACCTCCCTCACCTCTCTGCAATACACAATCTCTCATTCTCTCACTCAGGATATCACACATGTGGTCATTTCCCAAGTGGTTCCAGAGTCACTTATAGGGCAGGGATCATGTATCCCTCACATCCCAACTCCTAGCAAATGTATGGTCCATAGTAAGTGCTCAATAAACCTGTGTAGAATTTAGGAAGTTGGTAAATCAAGTGGGTTACCTAAATGTTGAAGAGGAAGGGCATTAATTTCTCTTAGACTAGAATATGGAACTGACATGGAAGGCCCACGAAGGTGCCACTGGACCGAGGAGGCATAAACCATTTGCCCTCAGAAAGGTAATTCGTGTGGTTCTCCTGGCCTCTGGAAAGGGTAGGTCTTGTTATGCTCTTCAACTCAGAGCAATAGGTGATAAGTCTAATATTACCTTCAAGAGAAGCATTATAAATGCTCAGTTTTTCAAATCAAACAGTCCCACCACTTTTTTAGGGGATTCTGGACAAATTACTTAACTCTAAACCTATTTTCTAAATACCAAAATGCTGATGATAATAGATTCTAACTCATCAGGCATCATGAAACTGAAAAAGGCAAAGACAGATAAAATGTTTAATACTGAGCCTGGTCACAGTAAGCATCTAGTGCATGATGGCTTTTCTTTAGTAAAATTAGACTGTTATCTGGCTAGTGGAACCAGATTAGGAGGGAGGCTAGTACCCAGGGTGGAAACCAAGGATGCTTCTAGGAAGGATGAAGGCAGTAACCTAGGCAAAGCAAGTCTAAGAGAAAGTCCAGAGTGGGAAAGAGAGCTCATTTTCATTTGTTTCTTAGAGGTTCTGTTTCAAGAACAGGTAAATCTGTATGCTGGAAGTATTGTCTGAAACTAAGAGACTGGCAACATACGTTTGTCTTTGGTGTTGTCACCTGTTGCTATACTCATGAAGACAGAAAAATTCAGCCATCCAGAGATGAGTTCTGCTACTGATGTGGAAACCTTAGCAATAGAGATATTGAAAGGAAATGAACCCTCTCCTTCCCTGATGTGTTGGGGTCCTGCTTGTTGGCAGATCAGGAGGCCCATACTTGGAGAGGGATGTGTCTGCACTGGGGCAGAGATGTCTGGATGTTGCTCTACTCCTGTCTGTGTCTCAGCACCTCTCAGGGAGAGCACCTTTGGTGGATATTGGATCCACAACAGCACAACCCAAGGGTGGTCTCTGTCACAGCAGCCTGAGGGTGATGCACAGACTAGAACCATGCCTGTCCTAGAACTCTCCACTTCCTAGGGGGGAGTGGGGAAGGGCAGGACGAGGGATTGTTCTTGCGACTTCCTTCAGTAATTGCATCTCCCAATAGACACATTCTCAGAAATTTGAGGCAATGTCTAAGGGAGGTTGGGTAAGCTTTATTCCCTACCATCACTCTCTAGCTAACTCAGGGGCCTCATGAAAACTGAAAGGCGATGGATGGGGTGGTAGGGACAGGTATGGATCGGAAGTGTTCAGAGTTGGCATACAGATGCTTGAAGACAGAAAAAAGGGCATTTGGGAAACAAATGGGCAAATATTTCACATGCTTAGAAAAGTCAAGACGACAAATTTAGCAGGGAGTAGGCCTCAGAGAAGAAGAGGCGGGATGCCCAGAACAAAGGATTGGTGAGCAGGTTCCATCAGAGACTGGTGGCAGTGTCAGCAAATCCATGGGGGGCTAAAGGCATGGCAACTTTCAGGGGAGTCAGTCCCCTGAAAATAGACTCTCAGTCCCAGTAGGAGAGACCTCCAGGTGCCCTATAACAAAATGGCCTTGGAGAGCCAGCCAGGGTGGAAGTGAAGTACAGCTTCTTCTGTGGATTCCTGGGCTCACCTCTCTGTTCTCCAAGATGATGAGCAAGAAAACTAGTTTAAATGATGCCTGTGCTCATTTTTAGGGACAGAAAGAAAGAGATGTCCTCAGGAGACAAATTTCTATTAATAACCAGTCTAGGGGTGACAAAAGCAACTCCAACAAGGCAGACATTCAAAGTCCCATAAGAAAAGAGGAAAGCAGGCTAGGGACCTGAGAGAAGGGAGAACGAGGGAATCCTGGGCCCTGACCAGCAAACGATCCGTGAGCAAACCCTTATGTGGCTCCTAACTGCCCACGGACACACCACTTATGAAAGATCATCAGGGGTGGACTCTTGGTGTGGGACACACCTTTTGGGGGCAAGACATGATTGTAAGAGGGACTTTACCTAACATATGCAATCAGTGTAACCTGGCTTCTTGTATCCTCAATGAATCTCCAACAATAAAAAAAAAAAAGAAAAGATCACTGGGATGGTTTCATTAATATGGATCCTGGCACCATCACAGAGTAATTAAACCAGGAAGTTAAAACTGCCAAGTACTACTATGGATTTGAAATACAGATACTTGAAGGAGCTCATGAAATTTCACCCCACAATACTGATGTAGGGTTCCCCTGCTAAGGGCTGGATAGGGAACCCCCCTTTCTCTAGGCCTGAGCAGACTCAGGTCCAGATCCCATTTCTAGGCACAAATAGGCCTTTTATAGACTGCATTCTCTGGACAAACACAGTCACAAAAATCAGCCTGACCCAGATTCCACTTGGAGCTACCACTCCCTCCAGGAGAAAGAGGAGCTCATCTGGAACAAAAACCACAAGGACTGGGCGGCGCCTGTGGCTCATCCAGTAGGGCGCCGGTCCCATATACCGAAGGTAGTGGATTCAAACCCAGCCTCAGACGAACTGCAAAACAGAAAAATAGCTGGGCATTGTGGCAGGCTGTAGTCCCAGCTACTCGGGAGGTTGAGGCAAGAGAATCACCTAAGCCAGGAGTTGGAGGTTGCTGTGAGCTGTGTGACGCCACGGCACTCTACGGAGGGTGATAAAGTGAGACTCTGTCTCTACAAAAAAAAACTCACAAGGACCACATTCCCTGCATTATGGCAGTTTTAAAATTAATTTCTGCCCAAGCCCCTGATGCCAAATAGTTGTGACATATTCCAGACATACATTCCATCGCCCCAAACACCCCCTGCCTGCAGGATAAGAAAAGCAGTATATAAACCCCTAGACAGAAGGCCCACATGGGTTTCTCTCTTGGGTTCCCCTGCCACTGTCAGAGGTTCTGTTCCTCTCTTTTGTTTATCTCTTTATCTGTCATAAAATCTGTCCTTTTACTTACTTGCATGGTCCTTGAATCTCAGAGATCAAAAACTTGGCAGAGAGAAATTCTGGCTGCAATACAACTCCTTGGTATAAGTGTATTTTGAATCAAAGGTCCTTAGATATCAACAGGTCTTAGAGGGGCTTTCTCTCTTTCTTCATAAAAAAACCAACCCATCGAAAAGAACAACCAACTCCATTTCACCTCCCTGTTATCTCAATGTATTGCAGGAAAGGAGATCAAGAATGCAACCAGACATGGCTTAAATCATTTTAAATATAATACCTGTCTCTCAGTTTAATTTAATTTCCAAAGAGGATTGTACAAGTTAATCTGTTTCCTCTACTCCTTTCACTCTCACAGTCTCTATTCATCCTCCCTAGTAAGCATTTATTGTCCCTAAACAGAATTACCTATATACCTTGTCTCCCCTTTCCCTTTAAAATGAGGCTATATAAATTTCTGGACCCCACTGGGATATTGGGTAATCACTCTGTGATCCTCCCCATTTGCACTGTAAATAAATCTCTTTGTCTTATTAATCTGTCTTATTGTGAGTTGATTTCTCAGCAAACCTTCTGCAGTAATGGAGAAGTCTCTCCTCCACCCTACATGCTTCATGAAGTTCTAACGTCAATCGTGCTCAGATATGACAGTTACGATTACAAAAAGCCAAGATGAGTGGTCAAGGAAACATTTGTGTTTCCTTGATAAGATGATGCTCCTGGCAAGGGGTGTACAAGTCTATTAAAATCTATTTTTACCCATCAGAAAGCTATACTTGCATCTTAAGAGGACTCTCATTAGACAGTGGACCAAGCGTGAAGATAAGACAATGTGCTCAGTTGCAAATACTGCCTCATAACTGAACAATCAAACTTTATCCATTCATTGTTAGGCTCATTATGTTAACCTTTTATTATGCAAAACTGCCAATTCAATTGCACAGTAACAAAAAAAATATTTGGGACAATTCACAAGTGATGTTTACCACACTTGATAAAAAGAAAAAAACTAACTGGAAAGAATTTGCTGAAGAGGAGTCTCAAGCTCTTCTCAGATCCTCTTGGCAAGCTGGATTGTCCATCCAGGAACTTGGAGCTGCTCCTGCTGGAGTGTGCTTTGGAAAATGTTGGAGCAGGGAGGCGTCCTGGGCTACACAGGAGGCAAAGCTTTCCTACAAGTGAACTGGTACATATGAGAAGGGCCCTCAGGAGCTCTCAGCAACAGTTCCCAAACTATGTGCATAAGATCCACTCAGGGAGTTTTTCAAGCAATGTAGATTCCTGGACCTCACCTGAGAGATTCCAATTTAGAAAGTTTGGGTCCACAGGTTGAATAAGCATCCTGGAGGCTCCTACCTTAATAATCTTTGGACTCACCTTGGTTGTGGCTGGTTCACTATTTAGAAAAGGAAATTCCCTTTACATTTGTTGTCAGAGGGTCACTGGCCTTCACGGGGCCAGGAGATGGGGCTGCCATCTGTGAGCACTGGCCCCAGGGCCCAAGAAGTGATCTGCAGTGGTTAATAGGACATGGGCTGGGAGTACATGGGAGAGGGGGGATTAGCCTTCCCTGCCTCCCCATCTCTGTTAGCCAAATGAATCTCAATCATGATCCTACATCAGGATCACCTGGAAGGTGAAAAATGCTTATGCCTGGGCCTTTCCCCAGATCAGTCAAGTCAGAATCTTGAGGTAGAGGGAGGCTGCTCCTGGCAGTGGTAAATCCCAAAGGTCCCCAGATGATTGAGGACCACACATGGTCCTGAGTCCCCAGGTGATTGTAATGTGTATCTGGATCGAGGACCACATGTGGTCCTGAGTCCCCAGGTGATTGTCACCTGGATCGAGGATCGCTGGTAGTCCTGAGTACCCAGGTGATTGTAATGTGCATCTGGATTGAGGATCATGGATGGTCCTGAGTCCCCAAGTGATTGTCATCTGTATCAAGGATCACTGGTGGTCCTGAGTCCCTGGGTGATTGTCATCTGGATGGAGGATCACTGGTGGTCCTGAGTCCCAGGGTAATTGTCATGTGCATCTGGATCGAGGACCACACGTGGTCCTGAGTCCCCGGGTGATTGTCATCTGGATCGAGGTCCACTGGTGGTCCTGAGTCCCTTCTCTCCTGCTTCTCATGGCTGAGGGTCACCCCAGGAGCTCCAAGCTAACCATGACTTCTACCTGCCTAGATGCCCGACTCTGCCGCCCCTCCCATCACCACCTGCTCCCTCCTCTTCTCTCTTCACTCAGTGCCGCCAGTGGTAGGCGAGTACATGAATTTGCAGCAGTCCTTGAAGGATGACTTGCACTTCTATGTGCTCGACTCACTGTGCAGAAATGACTAATAGTCTCAGGCCAAGTTCCCTAAGAAGCCCACTCAGAGAAGGAGGTTTATGTGCAGGTTTACTGGGGAGTGCTGTTTGGAGCAGTTTGTCGGAGGAATGAAGAAGACAGAGTTCTAGACAGAGGAACTGGGTAGACCTCACAATAGAGGTCTTTTGCAGCAAAGGCCTCAGCAGCTCCATGTGCTTCCCCAGAGTATGAACTATCCCTCAGAATCATCCCACTTTGAGGATCCAGCTTTTTGGAGCCTGCCCACGGGCTAGTAATTGGATGCTGGCTGCCTCCGCAGAGGGGCTGGCCTTGGAGGAGGCTATTCTCCATTGCTACAGGGAAACAGAGGGCAATGGTGGGAGGAACTGCCAGTTGTTACATGTGCCCAGTCCTGCATGGGATGCACCTGCCATTCCTCATCATCCTCAGCACCAAACACATGGAGGGAGGGGGGTCTTTCTATTTTGAGACAAGCTTGTCAATATAAATGAATATCTAATCAGTTACATTGAGGAAAGGAGGCTTCTTGGTGACCTTGAGAGACAAGTTGGATGTAGTATAAAACCTTTTGGATTTGGATTGACGGTCAGCTGGACCCCTTACTGGATGTATTATCTTAAGCAAGTCATCTAAAATCTCTAAGCCTCAGTTAATTCATTTTTTAAATGGAGTTGATGACTTGGTACCTTGAAGAGTTGCTGAGGATTGAACACCACGGTGTGGGCAGTATCTGGGGTGTTGGAGAGGGTGTGAAAATGGACCCCCTGCTGAGCTGGGCCTTGCCTGTCTAGGCTCTCACTTCCCCTTAGACCCCACAGGACCCTTAGGACAGGACTAAGCCACTTCTCTCTGGTTCACACTACTTGTCCTTCTAGCTGAGATGCTGAAAGGATGTTCGTGATATCCCTGGTGGGATGTTTGGCTCTGGACTGGATTCTCAGATTTCCACTTCTCTCACTGTAGTATCGAGAAGTGCTTTGTCCAAATTTCCTTTAAGGGTGGCCAGGCAGAACATCTTACAACTTAAGGGAAGTATCATAATGCAATAATTCCCTAAGTCAAAGTGAAGGAAAATTTCCAGCAGTGTCTACTTCACCAAAAAGGCTATTAGTCTCCCAAGTAAGGTTCATTACCAGGTTGATTAATGACCAGCCTTAGCAAAATACTATGGGAATATCAAATATCAAATGCAAAAAAATAAGTGGGATTCAATACATTCAATGTAATTTTGCCTGTGTTATATAATGGTTTAGAAAAATTCTGGAAGCAAAAACGACAAGATGTCACAATAATTGCCTCTGTATGGTAAAATGGCCACTGATTTTTATTTCTGATGCCTTCTTTATGTGTTTCTCTAGTATTTTTTTCCACAATGGGCACGGGTTGGAGTAAGAAAAGGAAAAAGAAAACGGAAAATGCATTCTCTGCACAGGAGAAAGGCACACATCCTAGCGCCCCCCGCTGGTCTCTCCCCCAGACTGCAATGGCCTGCTTGGGGACACAGCGCTGGGTGTCCCTCTGACTCACCCTGTCTGGAAGTGCTTCCCTGAGGAGATGTGAGCAAAACAGACACTCCCGCTAATCATCGTTCTGAGCTCAGCTGCTGAGTGTTTTCTGGGAGGCACGTTGTTAGCTGAGGGCGGCCTGCTGTGTGGGGTGTTTTCCCAGCCCTCGCAGGATAATTTTATCATAAAGGACAACATTTGTAGTTCTGCATGAGCAGCTCTCCTGGCGAGATAAAGAGGAGTGCTCATGAGCTGAGGCTAAGAAGGCAGGCGTGTGTGGTGTCTTCAGGGACTGGAGCCTGTAAATAGCACAGGGGCACAGAGAGGCCCATGGGGGCAGAAAAGGGGGTTTGAGGGGTCTAGGCAAGTCCTGCTGCCTTCAAAACCCCTTCTGGTGGGCTCCTGCCCCCTCAGTTCCTATGAACCTCACCTTAGGCCACGCACCATGCCACTGGCCTCAAGTGCTTTTCAGATGTTACTGAAAAGCCCCTCAGTACAGAGCCAGGCCTACAGGGAATGGACATCGAATGGGCAAGTTTTCAAGAAGGGGAGAGACATTTGTCGACCAAGAGGTTTGAGAGCTAGAAGACAGTCTTAAAGATCACCTTGTCCTAGCCATAGTTTCCAAGGGAGGAGCTGAGCTCAGAGAGGTTCCCAATGAGCTTGAGTGAGGTCTGTCTGAATCCAGACCAAGATTCTGCAACTACACATTGCCTGCATGTGTATAGGCTCAATTATATTCTTCCCTCACTACCCTCTAAGGCAGCAGGTCTCAACCTGGGAGTCTCAACCCACAGGAACTATATTAAAGGGTTACGGCATTAGGAAGGTTGAGAACCACTGCTCTAAGGAAAGATATGTGGGCGTCCTAGCCCCCAGTACCTCAGAATATGGCCTTATTTGGAGAGAGGGTCTTTACAGAGGCCACCAAGTTAACATGGAATGATCAAGATAGTCGCTAACCAACCTGACTGGTGTCCCAGCAGACTTCCCGTTTAGACACGGAGACAGCACATCCACAGAGAGAATGCAGCTGATGCCAGAAGTTACACTGCCACAAAGTAAAAAGAGGGACCTGAACAGATCCTTCCCCAGCACCTTCAGAGGGAGCACAGCCCTGCTGACACTGTGATTTCAGACTAGCAGCCTTCAGAACTGTCAGGCGATAAACTTCCATTGTTTAAGCCTCTCCCTCTGTGGTATCTTGTTCTTACAATCCTGCAAAGTTAACACAGAGGATTTATAATGTTGGCCTCATTGGAAGAGGCAAATCTATGAATCCTAATAATCTATGTCAACCCTGCACCTCATGATTATTAATAACTGAGACTGGAGTACTCGTAGACAAAGTAAACCCTCTGAAGCAAATCTAAAAACTCAGCTGATACCCAAGGACCTGAGAAGCCGAACACTGTGGTTTGTACAATCTGGACAGAATAGGCCTTTCAGGAGGCTGCATGGGCTCCCTGGAAGATAGCTGTCTCTGGAACTAGAGAGAACTCAGGCCACTGTAGAGAAATAAAAGCAAGTTGGACATGTTTTCTATTCCTTCTTGAATGTCAAAGATAGATGTCATTCAGAGACCTAACGAGCTCCCAAGTGCCCTTAACTAAGGCATCAACCTGGACTGGCTTAACTCAACAATGGTGCATGTTAGCATGAAAAATAGGAGAGGAGCTTAGGGAAGGCAGGTGATGGATCAAATGAAAGAAATAGAGTTTCTTTCCCATTTTCAGTCAGAGTTTTTGTTAAATCTCCTCAGTTCAGCACTTGAATTCCTTTTTATTAGTATGAAGTGAGATGAAGTGATACCTTGCTGTCAAAGATGCTATCTGGCCAGGAAAAATTTTGGAGACAAGGGGTTCAGGCCCTGTATTATTTCTTTCCTTCCCCTCCCTGGCTGTCATATTGCATCTGTAGTCCAGAAACAAGTAAGTGGCCAATGGATTACAATTGCCTTTGTCACAGATACCTTTGACTCCAGGAAAGTAGTCTGAAATTCTAATCTGTTGACACATTGCCAAGCAGTGATTTAGCTGGCAAACTGCCATATCACAACTGTGGGAAAAATTAGCTCTAATGATTGAAAAGCAGTGTGAACTGGAGGGTTTATCTCCATGAAGAGGTGCACATGGGCAAGGCAGTGCAGAGCTCTCAAAACTGACATCCTGAGCACAGCTAAAGGCCCCTGGCAGGTAAAGTGGGAGATGGAATAGATAAATCATTTTTAAATATGTTCCCCCTCTTTTTTAAATCAGTGGAAATATTTTTTCAAATATTAATTGGAAACCCAAATAAATAAAAAGTAATTATTTAAAATGAGTTGCTCTGTTTAAAAAAAGAGCAAAGGACTTGGATAGACATTTCTTCAAAGAAAGTATACAAATGGCCTACAAGCACATGAAAAGATGCCCAACATCACAAGCCATTAGACAAATGCGGATCAAAAGGACTAGATCCTGCTTCACACTCAATATGACTGCTCCCACAAACAAAACAAAATAAGAACAAAAACTAAAACTAGAAAATGAAAAGTATTAGTGAGGATTCGGAGAAACTGAAACATTTGTGTTCTGTTGGTGGGTGTATGAGATGTGGGTACACTTGGAAAGTTCTCTGGCAGTTTCTAAAAAAATTCAGAATAGAAATACCATATGATCTAACACTTCCAATATAAGTACAGACCCAAAAGAATTGAAAGCAGACACTCAAACAGATACTTGTATAATCCATGTCCATAGCAGTAGTATTCACAGTATCCCAAGGATGAAAGCAATTCACGTGTCCATCAATAGATAAATGAATAAACGAAGTGTTGTATATTCAGACAATGCAATATTATGCAGCCTTAAAAAGGAAGGAAATTCTGAATCTGCTAAAACTTGGATGAAGAGCAACTAGGTGAACATGTCCCCATTTTTTAGTGTTCTGTTCTAACAGAACAACTGCTGGTCAAAATTTTTATATCTTGCGAAACAAAGTTTCTCAAATTGTGAAGAAATAATGATTTTTCCAGACAAGCCAACGCTAAGGGAATTTGTCACTATTCGCCACAACCTACAGGAGATACTCTGAACTGCATTCATTAAACATAGAACAGCATAATACATAGCAACTAGTGTAAAATCATCCAAAAGCTAAAGTTCACAGCTCTTAAAAAACAATTCCATAAGAAGGAAAAAAAAATGAAGTATCACTCAACATGATGAACAAGACAGCATCCCACATATCAATACTAACATTCAATGTGAATAGTCTCAATGCCCCACTCAAAAGACAGATGAAATGGACGGATGAAATAACACAACCCATGTGTGTATTGTCTTCAGGAAACACATCCTACCCTACAAGGACTCACAGAGACACAAGATAAAGGGATGGACCAAAATGCACTACACAAATGGAAACCAAAAGAAGCAGGTCTAGCCATTACTAAAACAGATAAAAATAGACTTAAAATCAACAATGGTTAAAAAAAAAAAAAAAGACAAAGATGGCGATTATATTGTGATAAGGGGAACAATTCAACAAGAAGATATAACAATCCTAAATATATGTGCACCTAATACAGGAGCTCCTAGACTCACAAAGAAATTCCTATTAGATCTAAGCAAAGGCCTAAACAGTAGCATCATAACTGCCAGGGACTTCAGCATCCCACTGACAGAGCTAGAGAGATCATCAAGGAGAAAATTAATATAGAAACACTGGACTTAAATGACACTATAGAAAAAATAGACCTAACAGGCATTTACAGAACATTCTGCTCAAAAGCTACTGAATATACATTCTTCACATTAGTAAATGGGACATTCTCCAAGATTGATCATATCTTAGACCACAGAATATGTGTCAGCCAGTTGAAAAAAATTGAAATCATACCATGTGCGTTCTCAGACTGCAGTAGAAAAAAAGCTAGAAATTAATTCCAAGAGAAACACTCAATTCTATACAAAGTTATGGAAATTAAACAACCTGCTGCTGAATGATCTTTGGGTCAATGATGAAATTAAACTCCTAAAATTTAACAAAGGGGAAACAACCTACCAAAATCTATACAATAAAAGCAGTCCCAAGGGGAAAAATCTATAGCCTTAAAAAACATCAAATGACAGAAAAAAATAACAAATTGACAACCTAATGTCAAATCTTAAGGAACTAAAAAAGGAAGAAA
Source organism: Perodicticus potto (assembly GCA_963574655.1). Taxonomy (NCBI): domain Eukaryota; kingdom Metazoa; phylum Chordata; class Mammalia; order Primates; family Lorisidae; genus Perodicticus; species Perodicticus potto. The sequence goes on along the minus strand of CAUYRH010013245.1, from coordinate 1,829 downwards.
AAAATCAAATCCAAAGCTGGCAGAAGAAAAGAAATAACAAAGCTTAGAGCAGAACTAAACACAATAAAAACAAATAAAAAAAATACAAATGATCAATGAAACAAAAAGTTGGTTCTTTGAAAAGATAAACACAATATATAGACCACTAGTCAAATTAACCAGACACAGGAAAGAAAGAACTCAAATAAGTTCAATCAGAAATGAAAAAAGAAACATTACAACTAGTATCACAGAAATAGATATCTATGAATACTATGAAAACCTCTATGCACACAGATTACAAAACCTAGAGAAAATGGATAAATTCCTGCAAACACACAATCTCCCAAGCTTGAATCGGGAAGAAATAAAAATCCTGAACATACCAACAATGAGCAGTGAGATCGAAGAAGTAATAAAAATATTCCAGTAACAACATCAAAAAAACCCAGACTACATGGATTCCCAGCTGAATTCCACCAGACCTACAAAGAAGAACCAGTACCTATTCTACAAAAATTATTCCATAAACTTCTCTTCTCTCTCTCCCTCTCTCTCCCCCTGTGAGTCCTCATGTCTCTCTCTCTCTCCTCTCCTCTCTCTACCTTCTCTCCTCTCTTCCCCCATCTCTCTCCTTCTCTCTCTCTCCCTCTTTTCCCTCTCCTCCTTAATGCTGCTCTGCAGCATCCCCCGCCAATAAAGACCTTCCATACCAAAAAAAAAAAAAAAATTATTCCATAACATTGAGAAGGAGGGAATCCTCACTAACTCATTCTAGGAAGCCAGTATTGCCTTGATACCAAAACCAGTAAAGGACACAGCAAACATATAAAACTAGAGATGAATATCTCTTAGAAACAAAGACGCAAAAATTCTCATCAAAATACCAGTAAACTTCATTCTAGGGCAGCACCTGTAGCTCAAGGAGTAGGGCGCCGGCCCCATATGCCAAGGGTGGTGGGTTCAAACCCAGCTCTGGCCAAAAAAAAAAATAGCACATCAAAAAGATAATTCATCATTATCAAGAGGGCTTCCTCCTAGGGATGCAATGATACACACAAATCAATAAACATGATTCACTATACAAACAGGAGCAACACAAAGACCATATGATCATTTCAATAGATGCAGAAAAAAGCGTTTGATAAAATCCAATACCTTTTCATGGTAAAAACCCTCAACAAACTAGGGTACAAGGAACACACCACTACATTGTATAATAAAAGCCATACATGATGAACCCATAGCCATCAGAGTGAATAAAGTGGAAAGCATTCCCCCAAAGAACTGGAACAAGACCAGGGTGCCCATTGTCAACACTTCTATTAAGCATAGTACTGAAGTCCCAGCCAGAACAATCAGAAAAGAAATAACAGGTATCTGAGTCAAGAAAGAGAAGGTTGTATTGTGGTCCTGTCTTTCTTCCTTCTTTCTTTCCTGTCTTCCTTAGTTAACATTAATTTTTCTGTGGTACTGTGTTTTAATTTCTTGCTTTTTATTTTTTTATGTGTCGGTTATAGTTTTTGGTTTGAGGCTACCAGGAGGCTGAGTCTTACAAAAAAGATTTTATGACCAATTACTTTAAACATATGACAACTTAGTTTCTCACAAGCAAAAAACACACAAATAAGCAAAGAGAAATCTAAAAGAAATTCTATAATTTAATGTCATCCCCCTTCTGCTTTTAAATTTTGTGTTGCTTCCATTTATAACCTTTTATACTACCTCTCTCTCAAGAAGTTATTGTAGTTATTGTTTTTGGCAAGCTTGTCTTTTCTTTTTTTCCTTTTTTTTTTTTGCAGTTTTTGGCCAGGGCAGGGCTTGAACCCACCACCTCCGATAAATGGAGC